>CM060678.1:98014164-98323102 GCA_030686995.1 Artemisia argyi
AACCGGAAAATATCTATTTTCAAAATAAAGTTTCCAAAAATAGAATTTCACACACTTTATAAACATTTCTCTTGAAAACAACCTTCCCGTAACTTACTAACGCTCAAATACTTGAACGAAGATTCGTTACGCAAAACCACAAAACACCAAATACACATAAGTCATTTCTACACCACAAAGGCGATCAAAATGAACTTTCCCAAAATCAACATTTTCAAAAATCATAATGAAAACCACAACGCAAAGGGATTTAGTGCTAATCTCAAGTACTAATCACACAATAACACACATATACCCATATATCCACCCAAATCACACCAAACAAAGTTAGATAACTCAAGGCCAAAAGTCTAACTAATCTACTAAAACCACGGTTGTTACACTTGCTCACCCATCCCCCTCCGTGACACCTAAACACCCCGTTTCACCCAAAACCGCCTTAGCGAGCCTATAAATACCCTCTCCTCCCCTCCATTATTCTTCACACCTCTCCTTTTCTTCTCTACTTCACATTTCGGTAGTAATAAGTCCTTAGAAGCCCTAGGAGTCAAGTAGCTAGGCCTTGGTCCAGTTGTGTTGTGGTTTGAAATCGAGCGAGCCCTAGAAAACCCTAACCCTAGTTCTAACCCACGTAAAGCCTCCCCTAACCAAGTAAGTCTTACATACTAGTCTATTTAGCTTTAGTTTAGTCTTAGGATAGATTTAGGATGCCTTATATACCCTAGGAACCCTTGCATGAGCCTTGAACCCTTTCATTTCCTAGTTTAAGTTTTAAAACCCTATATCAAGTCATATACTTGCATGCATGCTATAAGTCATTACTAAACACCCTAAGCAGCTTACAAGCACCTCTAAGCTAGCACACAAGTAGGTGCATCACCTACTTGTCACCACCTTTCCCCTAACCGCCTCTCTCGGCTCTCCACCACCACAGCCGTCCTAGCTTTGCCCCTAGCTACCTCCTAGCCTCCCCTTGTCACCACTAGACCTGCCACAACCCCTTAGCCTTGCTTGCTCACCCCTCCCCCTCTGTGACACCTAAACACCCTATTTCACCAAAAACCGCCTTAGCGAGCCTATAAATACCCTCTCCTCCCCTCCATTCTTCTTCACACCTCTCCTTCTCTTCTCTACTTCACATTTCTGTAGTAATAAGTCCTTAGAAGCCCTAGGAGTCGAGTAGATAGGCCTAGGTTGAGTTGTGTTGTGGTTTGAAGTCGAGCAAGCCCTAGAAAACCCTAACCCTAGTTCTAACCCACGTAAACCTTCCCCTAACCAAGTAAGTCTTACATACTAGTCTATTTAGCTTTAGTTTAGTCTTAGGATAGATTTAGGATGCCTTAGATACCCTAGGAACCCTTGCATGAGCCTTGAACCCTTTCATTTGCTAGTTTAAGTTTTAAAACCCTAGATCGAGTCATATACTTGCATGGATGCTATAAGTCATTACTTTTGGTCATACACTAGTTATAGATAACCTAGATAAGCTAAAATAAGTAAAACATAAGCTAGAAAACTTAGTTGCTAGATAAAATATAAGTTACATGCATATTAGGACTACTTTTGCAAAACTTTACATGCATAAGGGTATATATCTGTCACAACTCGTAAATTCTGGTATTTTCCCGAACTCTCACATTTACTATTCATCGGTTACTATTCATCGATCACTATTCATCATTTTACTATTCATCATTTTTTAGGTCAGTTTGATATTCTGATAAGCGTTTAAAATTTTTACTATTCATAAAACACTATTCACCTCCGGAGAAAATTTGTCATTTATACGTGAGTTGCGTCATTTCTGTACACATACGATTATCAACCTAATAAACGTTATCTTATGAGCTATTATTTTAAATAATTGATCCGACAATCCCAACTATGGTCCTAACATATTTTTATACTCATAATAATAATATAAAAATTATATTATTAATTTACCCGGTGTTTTCAAATCAACTGTTACGTTTTCCGGTCGAAGCTTATAACTCCGTCGGTTTGCGATATTTCAACCCGATCATTATTTTAACTTCCAATTCTCATCAGGAATATTATTTTACAATTTTTACAACTTCATTATATTTTATTTTATCTCATTACAATTTATTTTTAGTTAACTCGGTACCCGGTATCACCTAAAACTAATAATAACTACCTAAACTACATCAAAAGTCCAAGATATCTTACACAAAATCACACATTTCTTCCCACCTCTTTGACATTGCCGCCCCCCCCCCCCCCCCCCCCTAAGCCTCCATAAAATGTGGATCTTGTCTTACATTATTACTTGTACAAGTTTTATTATAATAGATATACATTTTTTTTCATCTCATTTCTCATTTCATCAAATAATACAACTAGTAAACTTTCTTTCTTGCTTTCTCTCCTCTTGTGTGGATCGGCCAAGAACAACCAACAAGAAGAAACCATAAATTTTTGGAGATCAAGTTATATTCAAGTTTATTTAGTGATCCTTGTTAGGGTTTTGTGGTAAAACTCTAGTTTTCTTTACATCATCATCTTCAAAACTCATCCAATCATCAAGTAAGCTTCAAGATCACTTGTTGATTTTTCCATACTTTCATTTTTCTAGTTTCATGTTGTTTATTCAAGATCTACATGCATATGTTAGTTATACCACTCATTTATATATATATATCTAACTTTTGATCCCTAGAAATAGATTATAGTTAGATCCTTGTTAGATCCACTTGATTTATGATGTTTAGGAACCCATGACACCCTAAGAAGGTGTATGGTAAGATTAGACTAGATTTGTGGTGATTGAAAGTGGTTTGGTTGGATTAGAAACTAGATTGAAACACTAGAAATGGATTTTAAACTTATATATTTACCTACTGTCCCAAATCGACCAATCCAGAAAACTCAGGGGTTTCCGGGTAACATTGGGCTAGAGATTTAGAAAATACTTTCAAAAACGAAACTTTTGGCGAAAGAACGGATTAAAACGAGTTAATAACGAAGGAGATATGATTTTCCGAATTTAACGACGAAAACTAGTTTTCTGAAAAACTGCATGCTGTTGGACGATTTTCGTTGGACAAATAGAGGCGTTAAACGTAACCTAGTGGAGCCGAGCTATCGAAAATATATTAGTATATACTAAAACGAATCCGTGGATATAAAGAACGAGTAAAATGAGCTTAAAACGACCAAGTTATACATGTTTTAAAATCGTCAAAACTATATATATATATAGTCACTACTAGAAAATAATATAACTACGTACTAAATAATATAATTTCTAGATTTCTTATTCAAGGAGTTTATTTTTAACTAACGAAATACGTACGACCCAAGGTTTATTTATGCGACTACTAGACGATATCTTAAGGTTTTCAAAACGAGGAATATAACACTAACGTTTTTATATACGATATATTACGACAAGTTTTTATTATTCTAATTGGACTTATTTTTCTTAAGTATGGAAAATACTTTACTTTGACAATAACACGTATTTTCAAGTTACGAGTGGTATAGGTATCATGTGCATGTGCATTCATTACATCATTTCATGATCTAAGTAGATCACTATCATTCATATTAGGTTGCGGTTAGAGATCGAACCTCATTTCTGTGTATCCACTTTTGTCTTCGTAACTATCGTACCAGGTGAGTCATAGCCCCACTTTTACTCTTTATACTTGTTTTAACTCTTTGGGGGAGATACATGCTCAACTAAAAACATACTTTCTTAATACTCAAATCATACCTTCTTGATACTCAAAACATTTATTCTTGATTGTTTTATTCTTGATTGTTTTATACTTGATTGTTTTATACTTGATTTCATACATACGTGATTATGATATACTTAACTGTGTTATACTAAACTGTGATGTGTATTCTTGAGCTACTGAGACTTCCAATGGCCCCAGATTAAGTTGCTGGGCACAACCATGGAGACTTATATACTTCCAATGGCCCCAGATTAAGTTGATGGGCACAACCATGGAGACTTATATATTTCCACTGGCCCCAGATTAAGTTGCTGGGCACAACCATGGAAATATACATACAAACGTGAGGTCTTCGGAGATGAAGTGTAGACTCACGACTAATTGCTTAACTGTTGTGATAAACTTATACATGATTTACTCATACTATATATTGTAGCAGTGGGTTGTAAACACACAGGTTACAAGGCTCTTATGGCGGGACTTGTAACTGAGTGGATTTACGATGCCTTTGCTGTGTGATCATTTTTCTATAAACTTTATTTGTTAAACAAACTCTATGAACTCACCAACCTCGTGTTGACACTTTAGCATGTATTTTCAGGTTTTAACCTATGGCACACTACTGGAGGTTTTGGCAGGGCATGGCATGGTCATAGAAGACTCTGATTATTTATATGGGGACCGTTTTAAACTATTTTAAGGGCCTACTTCCGCACCACTTTTAACGATGTAAATTCAATATTTTTGGTTAAACAATTTTATTCTAAATGATTGAAGTGAAAACCATTTTTGAATTAGTGTTGTAATACCAATTGAGTTACACCCCAGCTACACGTATGCTTCCGCTGGACCCGATTTTGGGGGTGTGACAATATCGTAAATTCTTGAAATTATAAAGTCTAGGGACTGTTTTTGACATTTCCTAGAAGTTATAAGTGTAAGGACTAGTTTTGCATAATATTAAAACCCTAGGATAGATATTAAAATAAGTATAAACTAAAAAGGACAAAAAATGTAAATATTATAAAGTTAAAGGTCTAAATGGTAAAATATAGAAAACTTAAGAGTCTTAGGTTAGTTACATAAAATATAGAAGTCTAGGGACTAGTTGTGTCAAATATAGATAGATATTAGTATAAGTAATATAAGTAATATAAATTTAGGGTAGAAAACGTAAATATAAATACTATAAGGGAAAAAAGTGAAAATATCATATAAGTATAAAACCTAAATAAAGTTAGAAGCATAACACAATACTAGGGAGCTTCATGGGAGGAGTACTATATGGATATTTCGTTTTGACGAGTTTGTTGGGTTAACGAATTAAAATGCCCTGACTCCTCGAACGATTATTGCATATACTTCTGAGATATGATGGCCTGAACGGTGATATGATTATAACTAAACCCTAATAACAACATAACTCAATAATAGGGAGCTTTGTGTGAGGAGTATTAACTTTCGAATTATGATGGCCCGAACGGTATTATGTTGATAACATAATATAATAGTAGGGAGCTTCATGTGAGGAGTCATATACTTCTGAATTACAATGGCCTGAACGGTGTTATGTTATATATAAAATATTAACAAACCTAAAAACAATAACTTGAGAAACATAAACATGATAACTAAAGCTTGACATACATCCAAAACCAACAACACACTAGGATACGTGAGTAAGGCGGTCTAATTTCTGAGTCACTATTTGCATCACTTTGATTACTCTAAACCCAGGTCAGTTTCGTAGCCTCACATCTTTTTAAATACCATGAGTTTTCATAGCCTCATACTTTTGAAAATGCTTTCACTCTAAATGCTTTATAAACCCTGTGAGGGAGATACATGCTAAATGCTTTACTTAAAACCGAATACAAGTCTTTTTCTTTGGTTGTTTGCACGAGTAAACTAACTGCCACCACTACATAACCCAAAATTCATGAATCTAATCATTTGGGATATTTTACCCACGTGAACGCGAATATAGTTGATAGATCTATTGGAGTTTGACAACTCCCGTTGGTATTAACACCCTGCTAGGTGGTACCGATAAGTACTATATTTGAATCTACTCAAGGTATAACTTTGGCAAGTTATCCTTCCATCCCCTCATGTTGGGTCTACAGCCCACATGACCCGGATCGTTAAGGTGTAATTCATGAGCTTAGTGCAACATACTAAACTCCTGATAATTGTGCATGCATCACAATTATCACAAAACTTGCATTTTCCCAGATGGGTGTAACAACTGAACCCAGGTAACTTGTATTGACTAACCCCTAAACCTATGATTCTCACTCAACACCTAGTGTTGACTTTTTAAGCATGTATTCTAGGTATATTACTTCTATGGATCTATGGCAGAAGGAGGTACTGAACTTGGAGGACTTTTCATGGTTATCATTCAAACACAACCATCCTAACTCTTAGATTTTTGGGACCTCATCAAAAATAAAAGTATATCTTTTATAATTAAAACTCTGATAATTATGAATGATAACTAAATTTCCAAAACGTCTCTTTTCGAGTCGTTTTCTATTACTGTATCTGTGATTCTATGAAGTAATACTGCAAACACTTTATCCGCTGCGATCAGTGAAAAATGGGGGTGTTACAGATTGGCATCAGAGCTTCAGTTGTAGAGAACAAGGTCAAAACCTAAACTACAACTATTTTTCCTAAACCCGAGAAAGTCCTCAGTACCTCTGCCATCCTCCATAACCATACGTGCTAAGGTAAGTATAATAATTGCCTACTTAACTGCTAAATGATTTACAGTATTTTCTTTATTATATAGTTATGTCTACTCCCCACTACTCTACCCCTGTCTCATCTAGTCTACATCCGGAGAATGATCTTTCCTCTCCGAATGTACTAGATTATTCCCCTAAACCCTATAACTTAGACGACTCTAGGAATAGTTTAGATAAACCTTCACCCTTAGGATATACCCCTTCTTAAGATAACCCTCATTTAAAACACATAAGAGATTTCTATGCTAAGACATCACCCCTACCTCCCCTAAACCCTATTATACATCCACTTTTTCCTACCTCTAGAATAGAACCCCATGGTTTCTTTCTTCCGAGGGAACCATATATACCTAAACACCCTATCCCTACCTATACCCCTAGATATGACCTTAGGCATCCCTATACCTTAAACCCTACCCCTTACCTAATAAACCCTCCCATTCCATCTTGGAAAGATGAAATTGGAGAAAAACCCTCTAGGTTAACTCTAGAAGATGAGGAAAACCAATTAGAGGAGATTTTAAATAACTTAGATGAAATTTTTCTTGATCTCCTTGAGAAAATAGAAAAAGGTCATAATAATAATAACCTAGATAATCAACCTGACTATAGTAGTTTAAGAAAGACTTTACAAGAAAACCGTTTTAAAATAGCTAAAATACAGAAAAACCAAATGAAACATCACCATAAAATAGCCTTTGCCCTTTTTAGGATTTGCACTTTAGAAAAGATAATAGATAATGATGAGGAAAACTTAGAAAACACTAACTCATGGAATTAGGAAATTAGGAAACTTTAGAAAACCCTAAGTAGATAAATAACCCTAGGAGATATGCCTTAGAATAGTTAGTGCCCATAGGATAAGTAGAATAGAAAATAAATAAAACAAGTTAGGATTTAGAAACTACCTGGTACCCCTCAATTAGGATAGATTAGATAACTAGACTTAGGAATGCCTTTCAACTTAGGACACCCTTAACCCAATAGTAAACCCTTGGGAAAATTAGGTATAACCCATAAAACATAACAAGTTGGGTACTTGTTATAACCTACCCTCAACCCTAACCCTTAGGATCTTAGGAAACCTACCCCAATATCTTAGGTATATAGAATCTCTAAACTGTTTTAAATTTCTCTTACCCTAACCCTTTCAACTCTTTTTCCCTTTACCGATGGTGAGAATCCTCATTCTTCACCATAGAGATCTGAATTCTTTCTCCTCCGATCTCTAAACCTTCACTTCTTTCCTTAGCTTTCTTAAGCTATCTTCGTTCTAGTTAGAGATTCTACCCCTAACTATCCCATATGCAACTATATGATCCTCATATATAAGCATATTCCTACCCTTTATTCCCCTAGATTACTATGATTCCCGAGCTAGTTTTCCCCAATCCCCTTTAGTAAAACCCAAAACCTTAGTTAGGATTTCCATACTTGAGGTTAGAAATAACATTAGGATAACCCTAGAAAACATAAGCTTAGGAATATAAAACCTTAGACCATTAGGATTAGAAACCAAAACCCCTACCCCAATAGATATAGGAAAACATTAGGATTAGAATATAAATTAGGAAAAACCTAGGATTAGATAACCCTCACCCTAAGCCTTTAGACCCCTAGTTTAGGATAGACACATTAGCAAACTTCTACCCTATAGGAATAAGTAGATTTAGGTCATAGATTACCCATACCTAGCCTTTAGGATACCCATACCTATACACTTGAGGATTTTAGATTATACCTTAGGATTTGACAATTTTTAGAATACCCATTAGGAAATTTCACTTAGGAGATACTATGGATAGTGCCCTAGCTGGTTTCAAATTCCTAGGAATAGTAATACTCATAATAATAGTAATAATGGTAATAATAGACAACCTAAAACAAAAGAGAAAACCTGAAACTACACCTAAGAATAAGGATTTACCTAGTCAACTCTTTGGAAAGAAAACACTTAAACCTAATCCCTCTTTAGAACCCTCTACCTCAATGGAACCAAACACCTCACCTTTAGAAATTAGGATTAGTTAGGAAAAACTAGAAAAACCTTAAGGGGAAAACAAAACTCTGGGAAGAAATCTAGTAAATCTAAAACTCCGTTAGGATATTCTCCTTCAGGTATCCTATACTCTTACTCTTCCGTTTAATCTCATCTTTTCGTTTCTCTCCTTCTACCGTTTAAATCTTCTCCTCCCACTTCTTCCTACTCTTCCGTTTAAAATCCCATTTTCCCGCCTTTTTCCCCACTCCACAAATTAAAACCATACTTTTCCATAGTCCCCAATCCTATACTTTTCCCCACTCCACCCACTCCAAACTCCTTTTCCTTTTCCATTTCCCTTACTTTATCATTTCATCCTTTTTCCTTTCTCACCCCACTCCACTCTAATAAATCCTTCACTCTATTTTCCTTCATTTTTATTTCTCCGTCATTTTACACTCTATTTTCTTCTTTCTATATTCTTTCCCTACCTCATCCTGCAATGTTCTAATAGCTAGAACTTGTATTTCTTGTCATGCCGCAAGTTTCTATTAGTTAGAACTTGTAAGAATATCTACATCGATCTTTAATTCTCATTATGTTCGACTATGATATTAAATCTCGCTTTGCAAGAAATTGTAAAAAATGAGATCTTCTACGTCCGTCATTCTAGTCTTAACATGGGAACCTACCATGTGGCAAGTTGCTAAACTAGAGAACTTTAGAACGTGTCTCTATCATGACTAGAACTTGTCTCTATCATGACTAGAACTAGTCTCTATCATGTCTAGAACTTGTCTCTATCATGACTAGAACTTGTCTCTACCTTGACTAGAATATTCCTCTACCGTATCTAGAACTTGTCTCCACCATGATGAAGAACTAGTTGTCATCTCGGTTGAAACTTGTCTCTAAAATATTCCCTTACCATATATCCTTAAATATGGTAAAACTCTCTTCATTTTCCACCGATACTACTTAATGATGATTTATGATGGCTATCCTCTTAAAATGAATTAGGATGTTCCTACATTTTAATGAGAAAGTTATAACTCAAATAGGTTAAGAATTTATACGCTCCTGTTTTCAAATATTGGGACGCCTTTATTTGCAAATAATGAGATATAAAAACCTAAGTATCTGGTATCTGTACAAGCAATTCCTACTCCGCTTGTGCAAAATCTTCTTTCTTTTCACATCATTTTCCTCGGTATCAAAAGATAATCCTCTTCTTTCTCTATTTTCTCGACTTATTCTCTCCCCTACTCTTATAATCGTCAAAATCTCGAGACGAGATTTTCTCTAAAGGGGTAAGACTATAAAAACCCACAAACACCCATTACTATCATTCCCATTACAAATACCTATAGTAGGTATTTCACAAGTAAATTTTTGCTTTTTATATGAATTATTACTTGCATGACTCACTAGACCTGCTCACGTATCCACACAAGCAAAATAACTCAACACTCACATCCTATAAACCCCAGGTATGTCAAGCATAAAATCATAACAACACCATAATAAGTAATTCTCCAATCTAAAACCCTAAAACCCTAATAAAACACTAAACTAAAACTTAAGTAGGATTATGTGCTTATTTGAACCTATATGCTTAGTTTAACTAGTATGAAGGTGTCCAAGGCTTAAGTATGAGTTTCCTTAGGAATATTAGGATATATATATATTAGGACTATTAGGCTATAGAATAAACCCTTTAGAACTTAGATACAAACCCCCCTAAGCCCTAAACCATAACTAGGTCATAGTTAACTAGAATTAGGTCTAAACCATCCCAAAACTTCCCCATAGGTCACTACCACTTAGTATAAGCCTTTTAGAACTTAGGAATAGTTATTAGACACTCATAGGACACTAGTCTAGGCACTAAACCTTAGGATAAACCCTAGTCTCTCACTACACACACTTAGGTCATTTAGGTTACAAAATTAGGTCAAACCCTCCCAAACCTTTCCCATAAGTTACCCTCACTTAGAATAAACCCATTAGGACTTAGGATTAGTCACTAGACACACTTAGGAACTTAACTTAGGTAATAGACCTTAGGTAAAACCTTAAACATTTAATAAGTAGAACTAGGTCTAAACTTAACTCAAACAAGTAAAACCTAAACATAAGCACCAGAAACACCTCAACCTAGAACCCTAACACCTTAGTCATACCAAAGCACACACCCCAACACCTCTAAGCACCCACATAAGTAGGTGCATCACCTACTTGACTAATCCAACACTAATCACCACTAATCCACCCTAAACCACCACTAATCCACCACTAAACAACCACTAATCCACCCTTAATCACCCTAAACCATCACTAAACACCCTAAGCAGCTTACAAGCACCTCTAAGCTAGCACACAAGTAGGTGCATCACCTACTTGTCACAACCTTTCCCCTAACCGCCTCTCTCGGCTCTCCACCACCACAGCCGTCCTAGCTCTGCCCCCTAGCTACCTCCTAGCCTCCCCTTGTCACCACTAGACTTGCCATAACCCCTTAGCCTTGCTTGCTCACCCCTCCTCCTCTGTGACACCTAAACACCCTATTTCACCAAAAACCGCCTTAGCGAGCCTATAAATACCCTCTCCTCCCCTCCATTCTTCTTCACACCTCTCCTTCTCTTCTCTACTTCACATTTCTGTAGTAATAAGTCCTTAGAAGCCCTAGGAGTCGAGTAGATAGGCCTAGGTTGAGTTGTGTTGTGGTTTGAAGTCGAGCAAGCCTTTGAAAACCCTAACCCTAGTTCTAACCCACGTAAACCTTCCCCTAACCAAGTAAGTCTTACATACTAGTCTATTTAGCTTTAGTTTAGTCTTAGGATAGATTTAGGATGCCTTAGATACCCTAGGAACCCTTGCATGAGCTTTGAACCCTTTCATTTGCTAGTTTAAGTTTTAAAACCCTAGATCGAGTCATATACTTGAATGAATGCTATAAGTCATTACTTTTGGTCATACACTAGTTATAGATAACCTAGATAAGCTAAAATAAGTAAAACATAAGCTAGAAAACTTAGTTGCTAGATAAAATATAAGTTACATGCATATTAGGACTAGTTTTGCAAAGCTTTACATGCATAAGGGTATATATCATAAATTCCTGAAATTATAAAGTCTAGGGACTGTTTTTGACATTTCCTAGAAGTTATAAGTGTAAGGACTAGTTTTGCATAATATTAAAACCCTAGGATAGATATTAAAATAAGTATAAACTAAAAAGGACTAAAAACGTAAATATTATAAAGTTAAAGGTCTAAATGGTAAAATATAGAAAAATTAAAAGTCTTAGGTTAGTTACATAAAATATAGAAGTCTAGGGACTAGTTGTGTCAAATATAGATAGATATTAGTATAAGTAATATAAGTAATATAAATTTAGGGTAGAAAATGTAAATATAAATACTATAAGGGTAAAAAGTGAAAATATCATATAAGTATAAAACCTAAATAAAGTTAGAAGCATAACACAATACTAGGGAGCTTCATGCGACGAGTACTATGTTGATATTTCGTTTTGACGAGTTTGTTGGGTTTACGAATTAAAGTGCCCTGACTCCTCGAACGATTATTGCATATACTTCTGAGATATGATGGGCCGAACGGTGATATGGTTATAACTAAACCCTAATAACAACATAACTCAATAATAGAGAGCTTAGTGTGAGGAGTATTAACTTCTGAATTATGATTGCCCGAACGGTATTATGTTGATAACATAATACAATAGTAGGGAGCTTCATGTGAGGAGTCATATACTTCTGAATTATAATGGCCTGAACGGTGTTTTGTTATATATAAAACATTAACAAACCTAAAACCAATAACTTGAGAAACATAAACATGATAACTAAAGCTTGACATACATCCAAAACCAACAACACACTAGGATACGTAAGTAAGGCGATCTAGTTTCCGAGTCACTATTTGCATCACTTAGATTACTCTAAACCCAGGTGAGTTTCGTAGCCTCACATCTTTTTAAATACCGTGAGTTTTCATAGCCTCATACTTTTTAAAATGTTTTCACTCTAAATGCTTTATAAACCCTGTGAGGGGGATACATGCTAAATGCTTTACTTAAAACCGAATACAAGTCTTTTTCTTTAGTTGTTTGCACGAGTAAACTAACTGCCACCAATACATAATCTAAAATTCATGAATCTAATCGTTTGGGATATTTTACCTACGCGAACGCGAATATAGTTGATAGATCTATTGGAGTTTGACAACTCCCGTTGGTATTAACACCCCACTAGGTGGTACCAATAAGTACTATATTTGAATCCACTCAAGGTATAACTTTGGCAAGTTATCTTTCCATCCCCTCATGTTGGGTCTGCAGCCCACATGACCCGGATCGTTAAGGTGTGATTCATGAGCTTAGTGCAACATACTAAACTTCTGATAATTGTGCATGCATCACAATTATCACAAAACTTGCATTTTCCGAGATGGGTGTAACAACTGAACCTATGGAACTTGTATTCACTAACCCCTAAACCTATGATTCTCACTCAACACCTAGTGTTGACTTTTTAAGCATGTATTCTAGGTATATTACTTCTATGGATCCATGGCAGAAGGAGGTACTGAACTTGGAGGACTTTTCATGGTTATCTTTTAAACACAACCAACCTAACTCCGGCGTGAGAGTAAGTACTCATATTGTCAGAGAAATATTTGTGTATTGGGATGAGTGAGAAAGTCATACCTTGTAAATATGACTTGAGGTTGCCTTTTATAGGCGAGTGAAATATTAGGATTGCTAATATCTCACGTATCTTTTGTAGTGGCCAGAGTGGGACCCTTGTCGGGCAAAGGTCCACAGCTTAATCGATCCTGCGAACAGGGGATCACTTATCCGGACCGTAGGACGATCCGTGAGCTTACTTCAGGAGTGTTGCTCTACGTGATCCGGTGTGTTTTTACTAGCCTAGGTCGTGCCTTGCGCATGGCTTGGGCTTTAGCAATGTCCAGCTCGTTTATTGGGCCGGAGCCCGTTCGCTTGTTGGCGCGGAGCCTGTTCAGCATTATCCGGCTCGTTTATTGGGCCCATTAAGGATGTTTTCCGTATCATATGTCTTGAAGTCCCCCCAGTCTAGTGTGTTCATTGCACGTGTTCTTTGTGTAGTGTGAGATGAGTACTTCCAGACTATTTTGCTGTCCGATCTGTTCTTAAGCTCGTAGCTTGTCCGCAGCTTTAATCGATGTTGTGGACGAAGATCGTCTTCTGGACCGGGAGCCGGTCCGTAAGTTTACTTCAGGGGTGTTACTTAGACGGTTCGCGCCTATTTGTTGATGGTCTGGATCGTGCCCTGCTCGGAGCTTGGGCTTTGATGGTATCCGGTCATTTGTTTTGTTGGGCCGGGGCCAAACATGTGTTATGGTACAGTCCAGCCCAGTATGCCTACTATCCGTACTATACATCATCAAGTCCTCCCAATCTAGCATGTTTATTACTCGCGTGCTTTTGTAGCGTGCGGTGAATGTTGCTGGACTCGGATTCTAGGTACTCCACTCTGAGCGTGATGCTTCTCCGTGACAGATCATTCGTGGTCAGCAGACAAGATCGTGGAGTAACGTGGAACATTATGAATTCTCTTACCTTCTCGGTTTTTTAACCGTTTGATTCTTTTACTTAGCTGTCATCCTTATCTTTTACCAATGATCGTAACTGTTGGTTGACGTGTTTTTGACACGTGTCTCGTTTGAGATTTCTTGGGTATACCACGGGTATAAATACCTAGGTTAGCACGTTGTCGTTTTTCCTTCCTTATTCTTTTGCTCCGCTCTTCAGGAAATTTTTATGAGTTTCTCTTTTTCTGTTACCGTGCCCTCTTTTTTTTATCCCGCCTGTCGTCTTTGAATTTTTTCTGTTGGCCATGGTTAGGATTACGGACATTTCGTCAAATCTTACTGGGGATAGGCTTGAGGAGTTGTGCGGTCAGTGTCATATTCCGTCATTTATGCACCTTGTTCTGCCTGATCACGGTCAGGCCATCAATCTGCCTCCGCCTGGGAAGATTGGTCTTTACACTCGGCTCTTTGATTATGCTGGCCTTCGTCTACCGCTCTCCGTTTTCTTTGTTGAGATCTTGAAGTATTATCGCATCAATGTTTCTCAGCTTTCCCTTTTTGGTGCGTGCTAGGTTTCTCACTTCGAAATTGTGTGTCGTGCAAATAATTTTGCTCCGACGGTTGCGTTGTTTCGGCGTTTTTATGTTAATTCCATGAGGAATGGTTGGTTCTCGTTTGACAAACGTCCTAAGGAAACTTGCAGTTGCTATGATAAACCTTTGGATTCTGTGAAAAGTTAGAGTGATTACGGCAAGACATATGCATCACTGAGTCATCTATAAGAGAATCACTTCTCTTAGCAGATGATGAAGAGATTGTGTGTCTTCCTAATGATAAAATTTTTAAAGAACTTAAGAAATTAGGATATGAGAAGAAAAATGACAGTTTAAAATTTCAAAAAGGTCTCTTCTCATCTCAATGGAAATTTTTACTCCATACTCTCCTAAATTGTTTGAGTCCAAAAACAACTGGCTGGAATGAATTTAGCACAACTCAGGCTTCTGCCATGATTTGTCTATCTAAAGGAAAGCCTTTTAATTTTTCAAAAAGGATTTTGGAGGGTTTTGGCACAACATTTGAAAACAAGGAACCATTTTCTATATCCTAGATGTGTACAAATATTTATGGAAAACCAATTGACAAATGCTAGGACACACAGAGGAATTTATGAAGCACCAAAACTTGTTCCTTAAATGTTTTCTTACTTGAAGAAGGATGGTAAAGGATTTTCTGGCACAGTTACACCACTTTTGCTTTATATGGTGGAACTTGTGCAAAATCAGGGTGAAGGATCAGGAACTCCCACTAATTCCCATCACACACCCACTTTTGAAGCAACAACCTCACAAATCCAAAAGATCTACACCCGTTGGAAAGCTAAAAAGGGTACTCAACTACCTCAGGTTGGTACTAGTATGGTTAATAAAGATGAGGTTGCCATAGGTGATGGAGATGACATGTTGGTGAGGGCTACCACTACTGCTTCTAGCTTAGAAGCAGAGCAGGTAAGTGGTAACATCATTAAGACCCAATCCAAGGCAACATCTAATGTGGAAGGTTCTTTTGAATCTGAAATAGGTAATGGACACCCCAACCAACTAGAAAACATGGGGGCTCAGGTGATCAAACTAGGCCTGATGCTGAGTCACTTACACCCAAAGATTCACCTCTCAGGGAAGGTAACACATCCCAAAGTGATGAGGGTAGTTCTGAAAGTAAGTAATTGACGGATTCTAATGGTACAAATGACAATGCCAGTGATTCACCTCTTGGACCAAATAACACAGGTCAAAGTGATGAGGCTAGTATGGAACATATTAATGCATTGATGGCTAGATGTACCAAATTCGAGTCACAGATCCTTGACCTCCAAAAACTTTCAGCTTCACAAGCTAAGGAGATCCAATAGTTGAAGTTGCAGGTTCAAGCTTTGAAAGGAAACAAGAGGTCAAGGCCCACCAAGTTCAGAAGGCTCAAAAAGGTGTTCACAGCACAAGTAGTGAGCTCCTCTGAGGATGCTCCCAAACAAGGGAGGAATAGTGATGAAATTTTAGGTTCAGGGGAGGATCAGGATAATGTTGATGCTGTTGCTGATATGGGTATGGGGGTAGACATGGAGATTGATAGTGGTGAGAATGCTGATGCATTTGTGATTGCTGATATGGAAGGTAATGAAGCAGTCATTGAATCAGTGACACAAGTAGAGCAGGTCAAGAATTTGGAGCCTGAAGAATTGGTACAAGCTTCAAAGTTCATGGCGGAGACTATACAAACCTTGGGAGAATATGATGCTGCAAGATTTGTCAAGAATGTTGCTCAAGTTGATTCTACTGTTGGTCATCTACTTTTTACTGCTAGTGCAAGCCTTGATGTTGCTGGTAGTGATGTAGAAAAGACCAACTCTCAGACTGCTGCTAGTACAAAGTTTGTGAAGGATTCTACTGCTGAGGATTCTGTTGCTAGTGCAAAACAGGATTTTACTACTACACAGGATTCTACTGCTGAACCAAGAAAGAATGATGTTGATGCTTCTACCTTACTAGATAATGAAGTCTCAATGGCTTAGGCTATAATCATGTTGAAGAAGACTCCAACACCATCAGTAGCTGAATCACAACCATCATTACCACCAAAATCACAAACTACAATACCATCACCACCACCATCAATCCCAAAACCACCTGTTAAACGTGTAGTGATAAGAGAACCTATACGACCAGCCAAGAAACCTACTCTAATCTCTTCAAGTACTGCTAAAGGAAAGGGCAAGATGATTAAAGAACCTAAGCTTGACTCAGATGATGATGAAATTAATTTGAATGAAATTCCCTTTCAGTACTGGCCAAAAAATAAACAGATAGCCTGTAATGAAGCTGCTGCTTTGAAGTTACAAGAAGAAGAAGATCAAATGGAACAAGAACTTCTTAAGCAAGAGCAATTACAAGCTGAGAAAGAGGCTACTGCTAGAAAAGAGTATGAGGAATGGGAGGCTGAGAAGATAAAGATGGATTCAGACATTGTACTCTCTAAACTGGTCAAAATTGAAGAAGAATAAGAAGAAGTACCAGAGTTTGATGTTGGTGCATGGTTGAAAGACTTTATGGCCAAGAAGCAGAAAGAATACACTGCTGAAAGAAAGAAAAAGAAGCTTCTCAGGGGTCCAACTCCTTTTCAAAGAAGAAAAGGATATGAGCAGTATTTGAGAAATAAGAAGGGATGGAGACTTGTTCAGTTGAAAAAATTCTCAGATACTGAAATCTTCAAGATGTACCAACAAGCAAAGAAAGAAGCTAAAAATTTTATTGCTATTGGTTCAAAAGAAGATGAAGAACTTATTGCTGAGATGAATAAGAAAAGGTTGGGAACTGAGAAAGCTAAAGTACCTAAGAAAGTTAAAGAGGCAGAGAAAGTGCAAGAAATTAAGACTGCGAAAGAGAAAGCTTCTCCTAGCCCAGGTGTCAAAAGACCTGGATACAAGCAAAAACAAATAGCTAGGAAGAAGAGGAAAGTGGTAGTGGAGAGTAGCTCATAATCTGAAGGAGACAAAGAAACACAGGTTGAAGAGGAAGAACATGATGGATCTGATGATGATAGAAAGAGAGTGATGGCTCTCACAGTCCTTTCAACACACACAGAACCAGAAATCATTAATGCAGTCCCTTTAGGAGTCAAACATCCAATATTGCTATATACTGTGGAAATCATAGAGGGAAATAAACTTATGTGGGCATTCAAAAGAACAAATGATTTATGGACTCACTTTATATCCTTTGACCAGATGTTATACTTCATGGATAGGGATGATGTGTGTACCCTCTGGAAGCTTTACAAGGAAAAATATGGTGATAATGCTCCAACAGAGGTGTATGAAAGGGTGATTTATTATAAGTTGAAAGTTATGTTTGAAACAACTGATGGTGACCTAGAATGGAAGAAACTAAAGGCTGGAAAGGTTCTTAATTGGTACTTGTATCAGTCTTGTGGTGTACATGCTTTAACAATTGGAGGGTCAGTCATCTACATGCTAACAGAGAAGAATTATCCAATGTTGGACTTTCGTAAACATATCATAAATCAGATGTTGCAGCCTGGTATGTTACACTTACAAAGAGATTTTGATAATCAAGCTTACAAGTTGTTAACTAAGTATGAGAAGATTCTTGATACAAGTAAGTCAAAGGAGAAGTAAGTGTGTTTGGAAGCATCCTCCTGGTGTTTGTTCATGCTTTGAAGAAACTTGATGATTTGGAGAGCAAATATCAATTTTAGGGGAGGATTGTTGGGTTTTGAGATTCTGCTGCTCAGGAATTTGTCTAAGTGTTATTCTACTGCTGGGCTAAATAATACTACTACTAGTATTATTATTCTATTGCTGGACAGATTCTGCTGCTGAGAGATATAGATACTACTGCTGGTGTATTTATTCTACTACTATTGTGATAAGATTGTAAACGTGTTTAGATAAATATAGAATAGATACGAAAAGATATTTCTTGTATAGGAAGTCATTGTAAACCGACTAGGACTCACTAGTCTATAAAAGGAGGTTCCTAGAGTTAGAGTTTAGTACGTATCAAGGTTTAAGTCGATTCACTTCAAGGTTGTAAACCCTAGCATTGTTGAGTGCTCGTATATTTAATATATTGAAGTGTTGAGTGTTAAACTATTTTTGAATTGTTCTTCTTAAGTTAAACATTACATTCCGCATTTTGTTTAAAGTTACTATTTCAAGTCAGCTTCTATAAGATCGTTTTGCTCAACTGGGATCAACAGATCCCTTGCCCTAATAAAACATTTATGCATATATCTATTCTTGAAGAACATACCAAATTCTGGTTCATATATAACTTCACCATCACCACATTGTTTATTCACCAGATTTGGAGGAACATTGAGATCACATTCTATTCCAGCAACAAAGGATCCATCCTTCTCCATTTCAGAAAGCTTTTAGTTCTTCATAATCTCATCAAAATCAATCATTGGATCAAGCTCCTGTAAATCAACATTTTCATTAACACCAAGCATATTTCCGATTTGTTTCATTTCACTTATCCCAGCTTCAATACTTCTCATTATAGTTTCAGAATGGACACTGGTTTTTTTGCTTATACATTGCCGAATTTCTTCCCATTCGTACATATTGAAATCACAGAGACAGAGATTCTTGTGTGTTTTGTAGTTCAACCAACCTTCCTTATGTATAGTAACATTAACAGGGCCCTTTCTCTATAGGATATCAACGGATGTAATACGATTAGGAAGATGTCTACATTTCGGATCCATTGCTCCCACATACCTATCATAATGAATCTTTTTATTACGGATTGGTCCAGCAATTGCTTGTTATCTTCATCATTTTCATCAGAAATTTTATTCGCACATAATCTCGCATCCTCTTCAATAATGTTAAAAGCTACAAAATCAGAAGCCCTTGCTTCTTCTTTTCCTTTTCAAGCATTTCTTCTGCATGTTTTTGTATTTCAACATCTTTCGCGGTCATCACAACATTTTTCCCTTCGGCGGTGAATTCAAAAATTCAAACTTGTTCATTTGCTTTGTTTGGAAATTCAGATGTTTCATTACTTGATTCTGCAACAACATGTGCTTTCCGTTTTCTTTGATTAGGCTCACAATGAATTTGTTTTTTTCCCAAAAATGAATGTACCAGCAGGTTGATTTAACCGATTAGCATTTGTTGTATTGGGTTGTAACACCCGGTAATTTTCCAAAACCTACTTACTAGCCAAAATATTTATTTTTTGTTACCTGAGAACTTAACCTTTTTCTTGCATTTAAATTGGGCTTGAGAAACGTGAAATTTGTTGAGAAACAAAAATTTTATCCTTTGATAGAACCAGCACAACCTAGAAACTCGAAATGAATCGTATTTGCCAAATAAATTGACTTCAAATAAAAAAATTTCAAGTTTATACTTGATCTTATTGGAAAAATTCTGTCGTGAACAATGGCGCAAGTTTCGTAATTTTTCGAGTCTGTTTGATATGTCGATTGAGCTCCGAAACGTTTTGACGAAAAGTATTGAAATTTGCCCCTTTTAGCCCCTCCCTTAAACTTTTATTTTTAACCCTAAACTTTCAAAATCCCACCTTTGGCCCCTCCCTCCATATAAATATTATTTTTTTTTTCATTCTTTCATTATACCACAAATAAAAACACACACACTTTCTCTCTTCTCTCCCCTTCTCCTCTACCGCCGACGACACCCCCCCCCCCCCCACCGGCCACTTTCCGGCCAAGATTCGATTCACTAGAAAATTTTTCAGCGATCTCTTTTATTAGTCGATTCGATAGATCGGCTCTCCCTTATCATTTCTGGAAACTTTGAGCCCTCGGCTCCCACCCCAACACCCCTCACGCGCCACCCCCGCCGCTGTCACCATCACCGAGACACCACCTCCATCTTCATTTTTAACAAACCTTTTCAAAACCCTAATTTTCTTTTTTTATTAAATCCGTTTTTTATTAACTTTTATTAATAAAAATAGTTTAAACCTTGACTAAAACCCTCGTGTGGTTAAGTTTTGGTAGCGACTCGCCGTAACTCGGGCAACTCACCGAGTCAACTCAGTGACTCGGTGAGGTTTGGTGTATTTTATTGTTTAGATGATTAGTTGATGTTATTATTGTTGTTTGTGGTCTTGGATTGGATTTTGGGTCCCGTTTGGTTTGTTTTGTTCTCGGCAGCCGCGTATGGCCAAGGTGTGACTCACGGCGAGTCACGGCAAGGCTCGGGTATTTGATTAGGTTAGGATTAGTTGGTGTTGACGAGGATGTGTTTGGATTTGGATTTGTTTGTGTAGAATGGAGTATGGATTTGGAGAGTGGCTTTGATTTTGGATTGTTGCATATTAGAGTTAGGTTAGGATGGTGTGAGATAAGTTTGTGTTGGAATTGGTTTTGGTTGAGTTGTGTTCGGATTAGTTAAGGTCAAGAGCCTAACGGCTTGGGTTGAGTCGAGCTGTGACTCGTGACATGTCACGGCAAAGTTTATTTACTTGTTTGCTTATTTATTTATTTGTGTTGCTTCGGGATTATTAGTGAGGTTGTTTGTTTATTTAGTATTTACGTTTAGTCTATAACGGTTTTGGTTATTTGATTTATATATGAAATGGGATAACGAAAATAATAATAACGGATGATATATAAATTGACAAATGTGATATATTTGATAAGGGGACCGACAAAGAAACAATAGTTTATGCCGACTCTGATCATGCGAGAGATTATGTGGATCGAAAAAGTACTAGTGGCATTTGTACCTTTATGGGTTGTTGCTTAACTTCTTGGTTCTCCAAGAAACAAACGGCACTAGCTATCTCCACGACCAAAGCCGAATATGTAAGCGCTGGAAAGGCATGTCAACAAGCACTATGGATGAAAGAAGCTCACATAGACTATTGCTTAACACTCGATGATATTCCAATCATGTGCGACATTAAAGGAGCCATCGAACTAACTAAGAACCCCGTGCAACACTCTCGTACTAAACACATAGAAATTTGTCACTACTTTCTTAGGGATAATGTACAAAAGGGTAACATATCTATAGAAAAAGTTCCTTCCAAAGAAAACATAGCTGACATCCTTAATAAACCTCTTAAACGAGAACCCTTTTTCTACCTTCGTCTAGGATTAGGTATGATGGAACACATCTCCTCTTAAAGCTTAAAATTTCTTCACTTATTCTTTTTCTGAGTCTAGGATTCTTTTGGTCACAAAGAACAATTAAAATTGGGGAAGCAAATTTCTTTTTCGTTTTTCTTAACAACCATTATTGCATGATGAATATCTACTCAAAAGTTATCTTGTGCATGAAAACCCCAATTTACTCTTTTCAAAAATCTTCTCACGATTAGGAAAATCATACTTTCTTGCAATGTTAATACAATTCAAAAACGTTTTCCCATGTATGCATAACGCGCTCAACTCCTTTATCAGATCATGTAACTAATATGTAATCCGACATGGAAGAAATGAGCAAAAGTGAACTTAGGAGACTTTGGATTATCTCTTAGGTTTTTCTTTTTCTAGAGTCAAGATAATCACATCTCCACATATGTTTCATGTAGGCACACACTAGAAACATTTTCTGAAAATTGACATGCTTACTAGTAGCGGTCCTTTATCGACTGACGGTCCCCCAAAAGATAAAGGACCGTCCACCAAATTATGGGGCCGTCAATTTATTACTTTTTCGTGACTTCTTCTCATACTTTCTTGTTCCTACATGCTTGACCAGCCTAGTTCTAGGTCTTATCCACCTTCTCTATTTGCTTAAACATTACGTAAATTAGTAATACTAAGTATGCATGCTTCGCTATTCTTGTTCTCCTCCACCTCTACTTAAACCTTCATTTCCTCCATCCATTGTCATGGCATAAACTTCCTTCTTCCACATCTCATCAAACAAAATGTCTTCTCTTAGAAAACCTAGAATGTCGGTCAAACCTATTGGAGGAAGAAACAAAGCCTTGGCAATTTCATGAACTACTCCAACATCTCAAGCAATCATCATACCAACTCCAATCCCAAATCACACCCAGAGGCCTCATCCTCATCTTTCTCCTTCTTTGCCTCTCAACCATAAAATGAGTCTCCATCTACACACAATGAGTATCCAAACCTGAGTCCTCAAGATCATCCATTACCAGCTTCATGTCCATCTCAAATGACAAATGTCAACTCCCTACACTCCATCAAGGCTCAAGAATTCTCTAATCTTGTTGGCTTGAGTCTTCTCAACATCATTCTATCTCAAAAACTTCACCCTCCAACAATGTCTCATCCCAGTCTTGCCCAAGTGGATGCCCATGGGGGCTATTGTGCTTGTTGCATTTACAATCACAACCACTTTCAAAAGATGAAGAATGATCTTGACTACATCATCTTCATTCTCTTATCACCCGGGTTTTCACCTTCAACCAAAACTCCTTCACCACCACATCTCCACAAGTTTTAGAAAAGCATGCATGCTCAATAATAAAACCGGACTTTGCTTAAGATATCCTAGAAGATTAGACTAGGATTATGATTGTAGCATCTTATTGTAATAGTCATATGTATGACCTTGTCGTTTCTTAATGAATGGACTAATTTATGCATGCTTTCTTAAATTTTGTGTCCCTGACAACTTTCTGGCGGCAGTCCTCAATCATCATGGCGGTCCCTTTTTCACTAAGGAACCATCCACTTATTTAAGGGACCGTCCCTAGTATGTGCTATATCTTGTATTTTTCTCTTCATCTCTTATGTGCTGGATATCTATACTTGCTTGCATGTCTCTTCTAACTTGTTTTTGCAGCAAAATACCATCGTTCGATTCCCTGGTGCACTCATATAGGGGGAGCACTAAGCAAGGGGGAGTCATCATGATGCCGTCGACTTCTTTCTCTACTCTCGACGAAGCCTTTTTGATTCTTGAAAAAGGGGGAGAAGAAATGAAACTCATTTAAAAACTCATTAATGCCTAGTTTTATCTAAAATGAGTTTATATTTTGTAATCATCAAAAAGGGGGGAGATTGTTAATACAAATAATGTCAAAAACGTCATTTGCATTATTCGGTCTCTACTAGTTTTTATAATCACAAAATATAAATACACGTTACGTAAAACTAAGACTAATAAGTTTTCGATCGAGAAAACTCGTTTTCGTCTTCAACATCACTTAAGGTATGTATAAACATCTACCAACTTGTGTATGTGATCAAAGGACTTATTTTTCATCAAAACATCACATTTTCATGCAACAAAACATTTTTACAAAATTATTTTTGTATAATTAAAAGAAATGTTTTATTAAGAAAATGAATTCAAATTTCAAATGTATAACAGCCATATTTCCCGCTCAAAACCGACAGAAATTTTGCACTAGATAAATTTTCACCACGTTAGGACAAAAAGAGGAGCATCTGTCGGGACGGTCCTTCAATGGGCAGACGGTCCTTTAGCGATAAAGGACCGTCCATATTTAAGGGACCGTCCCTATCTTTTCTGGCGCTTATAAATACAGAACTGTTCTCTTTCATAAATCTAACCTCTTATGCGCTGAAACTTTATGTATTCCCAAAATCATTCCAAACTATCTTCTTTGATCACATTATCGGGTTCTAAGTTGTTTACAAGTTATCACATTCATCATTCCTCTAAAGTGCAAGAGAAGAACACTCGTTGTTGTCAAGAAACGAAGTGTTGAAGAAGAGTCTTTCTCATCTCATACTGTTATTGCGGATCTCTTCCAAACCTCCATTCTTTCATATTGATTCTTGTATGTGATTGGACTTGAGTGCAAGTCCTATATTTTGTTGTGTTGTATCGTGCCATCGTGTTGGTACGAGATGTGTAGCCACGTTGGCTTTGGTAAATTGGTTCTAGCTAGGATTAGGACTCGACATTCCGCTTAGTTTCGTTAAACTTGGTGTAAGCTTGTGTAAGGTTTGTTCCACCATAAGGGAGCGTGTTGATATAGTGTTTGTGAAACTCTCGAGTGTGAGACTCGAGGAGTGGAGTAGGGCGAAGAGAGAGCTTCGTAGCTGAACCACTATAAATCTCCGTATCCCGGTTTGATCATTTCTTTCCTTATCTTTACTTACTTACTTGCTATTATATTTATTTGTTGTTTGTGTTGGTATCACATAAAGATCGAATCGAATCATTTTTCATAAAACTATCTTGTAAAAGAAAATTTTCTAAAACGTAAATAAAAACGGTGAAACTATTCAACCCCCTCCTCTCTAGTTTCTACAGATACATCTAATAAATAATATAATATCACAATGTTTCTTATACATATGAAGTTGGTTTATTAACATCATATAAACTAAATATTAAATAATTATAATATGAACATATTTCTAATACATATGAACATGTTTCTGATACATGTGAATCTGATATAATAACGTCACGTGAACAGAATATCGTATAAAAAACACATATTGTTATGATGCACAAACGAAAACACAACTCATTGGTTAGTCGAATCCCTCGATTTGGACTACATACAATAAATAAATATAATATGACCATGATTTTGATACATATGAGGTGGATGTATTAACGTCATATAAACTAATGATCATATAAGAAACACGTATTATTATGATATACAAACCAAACCCAAAAAAAAAAAAAAAAAAAAAAAAAAAAAAAAAAAAAAAAAAAAAAACTATATTATAATTCATTAAAACTCAAAAATTAATTTACAAAATCGATATTTTCTTCAGATGCAAAGTTGTTGCAAAACCTCTTTGTAAATGTATTCGTGGAAGATACACAATATGTTCTGCATGCATTCCTGTTAAAATTTTCACCTCGATGACATGATCTAATAATCTTGTAATCACCAAACATGTTTGTTTACACAACCCTTTTTTCTGATCAATGTTACATAAAAGCATGACAAGGACGCATATTTCATCCGTGTCCATTAGAACCAATATAGTTTTATTATCAAAACATTTTGGGTTTTCCATTACCGATTGCTTCAATAAATAAATATAAAAGATTAAAGAGCATCCACAAAGGTTAGCAAACAAGATATAAACAACAAAAATATTTAATACATGCAACTGATATTGAAATAAATAAACGCATTAGAAACAAATAAATATCATGTGAACACAAAACAAAGAGAACCCGTTAGGAGTGGACCCGAGGCCGTAGCCCCGTGATCCACCTCCGACGTTCAAGTTAGTCTCCATGCGATAGAGCATAAGAGTTAGGTTTAGGGTAACCTGTTGTGTTGTGTTGTATTGTGTTAAGAAGAGAATCCCAGCCCTATATTTATAGGCATAGAATTAAGGTTTAGGCGTAGAGTGGGCCGCTGTCTGCCGGGCCTGGCCCATTCCTGGCCCAGTCCGGACCATACGTCCACAAGCCCCCCAAGTCTAGTGTGACATAGTGCATGGCTATGTTAGGCTAGACTTAAGTTATGTTCATGGCCGCGTAGGCCCAATCAACCATGACGGTGATTGAGGCAAAAGCGGTCAACCTAAACTGACCAGGTGATGGTCAACTAGGTCAAACTGCCTAAGAGTCAATCTCCGCGGAGTATAGTGTTTCCCCGGGTCGTTATGTCCCGACGAGGTGTTATAGTGTTCAAACGGATTTGTGATCGGGTGAATTTGGACAGGAATAGGGTTGTGATTGACTACATTAAGGAATTTTGAAAGGAAATAACTTAAAAAAGTTATATGAAAGGTTACGTGAAAGTTAGATACTTAAAAACGTTTAATAACTAAAAACGTGTACGTTCAGATTAAATTTACGCGAACGTACAAAATAAAAAGTGAAACCTGAAATCTGAAAACCCCCAGGGGTGAAAATGACTTTTTTACAAACCTAAGGATAAAAGAAAATTTTTAGAAAAAGAAAATTAATTTTTACACAAATTAATTATTTAATATTAATTAAATACTATTTAATACTTATTATTAATATTTAAAGAACTTAAATACAATATAATACTATTTAAATACTAGAAAAGTGAAAATTAAATTTCTAAAATTATAAAATAACTAAAAACAAATTTTAAAACTAAAAATAAGTCTTTTTGTCTTTTTGTGAAATTTCTATTAATTAATTACTAATTAAATATTAATTACCTAATTAAACTAATTTAAATTATTAAAAATACTACAAAGACTTAGAAAATTAAGAAAAATTTTATAAACCTAATTAACTATCACAGGAATCTTAAAAAATTATAAAAAGTTTCTAAAAATTATATTTGGACTATTTTACTAATTATATTATTAAATATTAATTAATTGCTAATTAAAGTATTTAAATTATAAAAACTAGACGATGAACAGTAGAAATTATAAGAAAATTCATAAAATTATTTTATAACATCTAAAAGCTAGGAAAAATATAAAAACTATGTCTTACTTAATAAAAACTAATTTTGATATTTAATGCTTAATTATTAATTATATTAATAAATATAATATTAAATCTAATAAATACCAAATGATAATATAAAATTCTGGAAAAATTTCTAAAATTACTTTAATATAAAAGAAATTTAAGAAAAATATAATAATACAAGTTACTTAATAAAAATCTAAAAAGGAAAATTAAATAGATAAATCAAATTAAATAGAAACTATCACTTATTCTAAAATTGTTTTTTCTGGATTTTTCTTTTACAAAACTCTTAAAATACTGAAAACATGAAACTTTTGTGAAAACAAAATTTCCAAAGCTTAAAAATAAGCCAAATGCAAGCTTAAAAGCTTGACAGTTGACTTTGGTTGACCAAACCAAGAAATAAGCTCAAATGAGCTTATGTGGGGTCCACAAGGGTGGAATCTGGTTCAATTAAGTTATTTGGACATGGTTAAGTAAGATTCAAACAAAGAAGCTCACAGGATAAGCCCATAAGCCACAATAAGCACTTCACTTTCTTGTTTTTGGACTGAAAATGGGACAGATTTAAAGGGAAGATTCAGGTGGGGTCCACTGAGCCTAAGCTCAAACTCTTGGTCAAAACTAGAAGGTGGCCAGGAGGGGAGTCCAAGGAACCAAGGAGGGGGTGTGGGTCCCACTGTGGTGGCCAGAAACAACCACCAAAGATGGTGGTGTGGGTGAAGGTCTGCTGCAGCAGGGTAGAGGCTAGCCCTACAAGTGTGTTTGATCAAGTGTAGGCCCCACAGAAAAATTAGCAAAAATAAAATGAATATGGGAACTCAAAATTCAGCTGGGAGATTGTAACATGTGAAAGTTTCAAGGCCCAACTCTTATCACAAAATTCACTAAAAATCCTACAAGATTTGAAAAAAACTGAAAACATGCAAATTTGACTTTTTATGAAAACTTAAAACTTTGAATTTTGTGAAGTTTGGTTAATCATTATTGGCTAAGAAACATGTAATAAGCAATGTTAAAACTATTCTAAGCTAGAGATACCAATCATAAACTAATGTGAAGGGTTTGTGGATTCAAAACCCCACACAGTTAACTATGAGGGGGGATTGCTTATGATTTTGACTTTATTCCAATGGAGGACTTGATTTTATGACTTTAAGGTGTTACTTGAGCCTAGTGTGACAAATCTAACCCATAGTTAACCTCTGAAACAAAGCAAAACCCAGTGTAATCCCAAGTGCCAAACACCCCTTAATGAAACTGAAAATGGATTTTAGGAAGCAAATGAGTAATCTACACCATGAAACTGATACACAGGCATACAACAAGGCAATATAAGCTTAAATCAAGTCCTAAACAACAACAACAACATTAAAACACCATGATTCAAGATCCAACTGATTTTGGCAGTGAACCTAAACAACTGAGCATAAATGAAACTCAATGAACTAGCACTCAATTTTAAATCACAACTTAACTAAAATACACTACTTAAGCACAAATACACATAGATCATCATCAAAATGGAACTTGTACAGTAAATTGCTAAAAATTGTAAATTGATGCTTACAAATGCTTCAAGCTGAGAAATCAAAAACCAATGAACCAAACCATGACCTATTCACTCACCATGAGTTCTAAACCATGAAGATATCCAAAATCCACAAGCTTCTCTGCTTCTTTCTTTTCCTTCACTAAATTTTTTATTTTATTTTCTATTTTCTTTGTATTTTCTTGAATTTTGAGTAAAGCAGAATTAAATGACTTGTAAACTTTTAAATGATAATAAGCAAACTTAATTAAGCTTAAATTACTAGGAACTAACAATTTTTAACAACTTTAAATCTGAAATGAGATTTTCATGAAAAATGCCAAAAACTAAATTTGCACTGATTACTTGAAATTAAACTGACATTATGTTGATATTACATTTAAAAGACTGATTACAGAACTTTTCAACTAAAGATTACAAATGGAAATGGAATTACATTAAATTCGACTTAACTAAAACTACACTAAGACTACTCTACCTTAACTAACTACTTCTTCTTGTTGTTTTCTTGACTTTTATAGAACCTGGGATGCCTCTCTTTCTTTCCCACTTCATTACAGCCCTAGGATGGCTTTCTTATGATCCCAGCCGTTCAAACTCAATTTGGCGGGAAAAAAGGTGTGGAAGTTTATTAGTGGGTTTAGTGAGGTGTTTGAGGCATTAAATGAGGGGGAGGGTTTTGGTGAGAGTATTAATTGGTTTGGTGGAGTTGGTGATAAAGTGGGAGGAGGGGGGAGCATGTAAGCAGGTTTTAAGGGAGGGAAGAGGTGATGAACAGTGGTGAGGTTTGACCCTGCTTGTTGACCGGTTTTGATATTCAAAAGGGTTGGAAGTTTTGGGCCTGGTGTGTGGGCTTGGTGGATCAAATTTGGGTTTTGGATTGAAATAACAAAAAGGGTCCAAATGGCTTACATAAGTATCACAAGGACCAAATTGTAAATTCTTAAAATTGAGGGTGTGTTCTGGCATTCTTCCAAACTCTTCCTAAGGACTAAAATTGCCAAGCTTTGAATTCCCATGGACCATAAATGCTATTTTTCAACTTTTGAAATTCCCGGGGACCATTTATGTCAATTTTCAAACTCTAGGGACCAAACATGTAACTTTTCAAAACTTTTCACCCAAAGTCCATTTTTGATAACTTTTGATTTTTCAAGGACCAAAAATGATTTTTCTTTCAAAAATATCCCACCAGGGACCAAATCTGCCAAAATTTGAAAGTACAGGGACTAAACTTGTAATTTTCCAAAACTTTTGAGATTTTTCACCAAATGACTAAATATGACCAGTTATGATTTTAAAAGGACCTTTGGTGATAATTTTCCATATTTTGAATGACCAGGGACTAGTTTTGACATTTTAAGAAAGTTGGGGGACTGAAACTGCCAATTTTGCAAACTTTGTACGTTTTTTATCTGTTTTTACTCATTTTGCATCTGAAACATATAAAACACAATTTTGGAATATTTTTAGTATTTTGATGCATTTCTGAGTGTTTTTGTATGTTTTGTAGTTCAGATTTGACCAAAAATGATGAGTGTTTGAGCACTCATCAATCCCCCACACTAAAATATTGCTAGTCCCTAGCAATAAACTGTTTTGAAAACTTAATGGATTTTAATCTCTTTACCAAAAGCCATTACTTCTGGAGTAGCCAAATGTATTAGTTCAAGTAAGAACTATGATCCACTTGATAACCATGTGATTTTGAGCAAACCACCAGCTGCCAATGAATTTGATTTGTCTTTACCAAAAGCCGTTTGCTTCTGGACTAGCCAACTCTTGATGGAATAGTCAACATCTTGGTGAGCTGATTACGAATTATGGTTTTTCCACTGCCTTTACCACAAGCCATAATCTTGCGGGCTAGCCAACTCATTCACTTTTTAGGATATGGCGAGTTGAGATACCATACAATTTTGGGCAAATTGCAAGCCATCAACGGATTTGAGATATCTTTACTAAGAGTCGTTTGCTCCTGGATTAGCCAATCCTTTTGTCGTTTAGACATGGCGGACTGATAACCACAAAAGTTTTGAAGCACAAGTGAAAAAAATTTTAAAATTTTTGAAATTTTGGTAAAAAACGGGGGTACTAGATAGTAAAATGTGATAAAATTCGCTAGAATACCCCCCACACTTAGAATGAATATTGTCCTCAATATTCAAAGTCCTGGCTATTATGCCGACTCTTTGAACGTAAAAGGGCAACATTACAAGCTAAATGTGGAAACACCATTTTCTTTTCACTATATTTGTAACCACAACAGGGGTAATGTTGATATAAATAAATGACTAAAAACGTTATTCATATCTTTAGATATCTCTATGTTTTGATAATCACAAAACGAAAACTCATCAAATCAAAGATTATGACATAAACAAGTATTTAGTAGTAAATACTCATCTTTACCATTTAATCACTTAAGGTATGAATAAACAAAGTGTCTAATGTATTATAAGATCAAAGGAACACTTTTGTTAATCACTAGATATTTATAAAATGTCACAAAACATTTTATATCTTTTGTAAAACATTTTTGGCATTAAAAGAATATGTTTAATTCATTACAAATTTGTGAATTCAAATTTTTAACCAAAAATGGCAAATCTAATCCAGAAAAATTTCCCTCACGAAAGGACAAGAAAATCCAACGTTCAGGAGGGCGGCCCCCTTAATTTTACTAGGCGGCCCCCTTAATCATTAAGGAGACCGCCCCTAATTAAGGGGACCGGCACGCTCCAGAACAGTATTTTCTGGCCCTATAAATATTGGATCATTTCACATATTTTTCTCACCTTTTTGCACTATAAACTTTCTGATCCAACCTCCATTTCTATATCAAAAATCCTTTGATCATATAACTCATAAGTCTTTGTTTCCAAGTGATCCAAAGGTTCATCCACTCAAGTGCAAGAAGAAGAACACTCCTCCACATCCATCTAATTGTAGTAGTGTTGTGATTAGCTAGTTTCATATTGTAGTAGTGTTAGATATTTGTAAAAGTGTTGTGTGAATTTGTTGATTGTAGAAACTAGGTGTGTTGTAAAGTAGTTTAGTAGTTGTGACTTAGTTGTACATAGAAGAAGGTGTGAAGTTGACAAGGTGTGAAGAAGGTGTGAAGTCTTGAAGAAGTTGTGAAGGTGTGAAGTCTTGAAGAAGGTGTGAGATTGGTTCTAGCTACGATTAGAACTCGACATTTAGCTTAGTGTCGTTAACTTGTGTAAGCCAAGGTGTGTAAGGTTTCTCCACCATAAGGAGTTTGTTGACATAGTGAAGAAAACTCTCGAGTGTGGTACACGGGGAGTGGAGTAGGGCAAAGAAGGTGTGCTTGTAGCCGAACCACTATAAATTCGCGTGTTGTGGTTTGATCTTTCTAACTCTATCTTTTCTTCATTCTATTTCAATACTTTCATTATTAGATTAGAATTGTTTATATTGGTTGTTACTTGAATTCACTTGAGATCGAATCGAAAGTTTTTAATAAGCTACAAAATATTTTGGTAATAAATTTAAAAAGGACGTAAAACTATTCAACCCCCCCCCCCTTCTAGTTTTCCACAATTGGTATCAGGAGCCACGTCTAGCAAGATCTTTAAAATATATTGTATTTTAAAACTTGTAACGATCTATGGAATCTGAAAAATATTTAGAAGGGCAATCTATGCAAAGACCACCACTATTTGAAAGTGATGGATTTTTATATTGGAAAAATCGATTCGAAACTTATGTGAAGTCAAAAGATCTAGATCTTTGGCATGTTATTACTAATGGTGATTTTTTACCTATTCAAAATAACCCCGAAACAAAGAAAGATGAAATCGTACCATTTGAAAAACAAAATGATGATTTAAAAAGAAAACTTGCTAAAAATAATGAAGCAAAAATGGTTATTTATAATGCACTACCATGTAAAGAGTACGAAAGGATCTTTATGTGTGAAACCGCAAAAGAAATTTGGAATTCTTTACTAATAACTCACCAAGGTAATAGTCAAGTCAAAGATAATAAGATAGATCAACTTGTTCAACAATATGAGCAATTCACGATTCCGGAAGAGGAATCAATTGATAATGCTTTTGCTAGATTTAACACTATCATCACAAGTTTAAAAGCGCTTGACGAGAATTTTTCTAGTAAGAATTTTGTTAGGAAGTTTCTTAGGGCTCTTCATCCAAAATGGCGAGCTAAAGTGACGGCTATTGAAGAATCAAAGAATTTTTCAACATTGCAACTTGATGAATTAATTGGAAATCTAAAAGTCTACGAAGTTATTATTAAGAAGGATTCTGAAATGGTCCAAGAAAAACGAGAGCAAAGCAAGTCAATCGCCTTGAAAGCTAGAAAGGAATCTAGTATCGAAGATAGCTCATCTTCCGAAAGTGATGACGAAGAATACGCCATGGCCGTAAGAGATTTCAAGAAATTCTTCAAAAGACGAGGAAGATTCGTAAGACAACCGCATGATGAAAAGAAAACATTTCAAAAGAGTAAGGATGACAAGAACAACAAGAATGAACGGAAATGTTTCAAGTGTGGTGATCCAAATCACCTTATTGGAAAATGTCCAATGATGACAAGAGATCAAAATCAAAAAACATTTGTTGGAGGAGCTTGGAGTGATAGTGATGAAGATGAGAAAGAAACGACAAAGGAAGAGAAATGTCTTATGGCGAATACATCAAATGAGGTACGTTCCAAAACCGAATATTTTAGTGATGAAAGTTTATTATTAGATGAAAAAGACCTAGATAATGAATATAATAGATTATGCAAATTAGGACAACTAGTAATGGCCAAAAACAAATAACTAAAATACATAAACAATCAATTGGAAAATGAAGTACTAGAACTAAAAATTAAAATACATCAACTTGAAAAAGGTAAAGAAATTTTTAAAGAATGTAAATCATGTCAAGAACTTAAAGGTGAAAACGAAATACTTAGGGAAGAAATTCGCAAACTTGATAAATTTGAAAATAGTAGTCACTCACTTAGTAAAATAATAAGTATTCAAAGAGTATCCGGAGATAAAACCGGTTTAGGATTTAATTCAAATGAAGCTTCAACAAGCGAGATTAAAAATGTCAAATTCGAAAATGAACTTAATGAACAAAAACCTCTAAAATCTAATCCTAAGTATATACTTATTAATGATAGAAAAATACCTCTTGCCAACGATGAAGAAGTAAAAGCTTTTTATAAACCGTCTTTAAAAAACGAAGTAGGATCTTCTAAACCTAAGACAAGATCTAAAACTCCACCACCTAGAAAACCAAATAATCCTCATCCTAGGTCTAAAACACCTCAACCAAGAAGAAACCAAAATAGGCAAAACTATAATAACAATAGTAATCAAATGTGGAACTACCAACAAAGCTACAATCCTTGGGGTATTCTACCACTTTTCATGCATCCTAGTCAAATGTTAAACATGTTTGGACCAAACAACTTTGGACCAAAGAGGCAATGGGGACCGAATAGCTAGATGAACATTCCTTGAGGCAATCTTGAAGTTTTTCTCAACGTAGACTTTTTCAAAGTCTATATGTCATCTTGATGATTTTGAAGATATTTTGAAGACCACCGGGTACGCCATTCTTTCACAACTCGTTGCCATCCTTAGATAAATATGCTTTGTTTGATTACGTTGTTTGTATAGATATAGCTTGCTATTTTCCTCTATTTGTTCGATCATATATATATACATATATATTCTCATACTTATTATATTAGATATATATATATATATATATATATATATATATATATATATATATATATATATATATATATATATATACATACTTGAACATAACCTAGATACGTCATTAGTTGACGTTCTAGAACTCTAGGAAATTGTTCGTTATCGAACCCTTTCCTTCCCCCTCGCGAAATTCTATTAAGTCCACTTTTAGAAGACTCATGATGATGAAGGGATATGAGTCAAGTGGACTATTATCATGTAAGAACGCCTTCGCACGTGAACACTATGGATGAAACAAACTCCTTTCGCCGACTATATTCTATCTCCGTTATCATCTCTCAAACCTCACCCATCAACCCATCATTCACTCACATTTATACTTATATATATATATATATATATATATATATATATATATATATATATATATATATATATATATATATATATATATATATACACATATTCACATATTCCCGAACACACCTCAAACCCCTCATCAACTTAACACTTTGATCATTTTATCCAAAATTGTCAAAGGTACATTTTAATTATCGAAACGGTAATTAAAAATTGTTAAGTATTTTATCATCGTGCCAATAAACGCTTACGTATTTTTGATATATTATAAATCTAATTATATACGTTTAAATATATTTGTTCCTGAAACTAATTCCGCGAAAATTCAAAAATTTCAAGGGCGGCCCCCTTAATAATTAAGGGGACCGGCTTGTTATCGAGGGCGGTCCCCTTAATGTTTAAGGGGGCCGGCCATCTGACACTTTCAAATTCGTTTTCCACCTTAAATCTTTTCCCAAACACTCCATTTTCTCATATACTCCTCCCTCACCACTGCTGTGAATGAACCAAAATAACCAAAACCACCAAAATCCTTCACCAAATCACCAATCCGGGGTTGTTTCGCAAGGGGCAAACGTTATCCAAACGTATAACAACATCTTTTGTAAGTTTTCCAACATACATTTCATCACATTTCATTCAATTTGGTGTCTAATCAATAATTAGGCATTTTATTAAAATTTATTTTAATTCGAATTTTAGTGTAATAGAAGCTAGGAATTGAACAACCAAATGCTTCCCATAGGATTAGGATGATGTATTGCAACTCAAACTTAGTATAACATATCATTTTGTCAAAATCGTTAATCGCCCATAAACCCTTGTTGAATTTCATTTTTCAAAAGGCACATTGTTGATATAACTCTTAAAAACTAGTTAAAACTTACTACATTATATTGGTTCAAAGTTGTAAACAAGCAAAACATACTTCTCAATTCGTTATAAATTGGTTCATGAAGACAACATGGGCGTTTGGTTCATGAACAAATTATAGTTATATTCAGTTATTTGTAACTTAAAACTAGCTCATAAAATTTGTTAAAACTATTAGAGTCAATAGATGTCATCAAGATATATAATCAATATATATATTGATGTTTTAGGATATTTTTATCTAGTTAAGGGAGCGTTTGGTTTATCTCGAAAAAGATATTTTGAAAACGAAAATTCGTATTTTAACCTTTTAAACATGCTTATGTTGTGTCAAACTCTTATGAAAGAGCAAGATATATAATCTAATATATATCTAGCCTTGCTTCTAAATGAATTATGATATCATACTCTTTGACATCGTATATTCTAAAATAAGTTTAAAATCAAAATACAAGGAACATTGTGAAACTACTTCATAGAATATTTTTTTTGGGTCGAAGTAGAATTTCGTTCCACATATATTGCATATATATATATATATATATATATATATATATATATATATATAACATATGCATGATAGTTGTTTTTGTATTAATTTTATTTTTGTTGTTATATTGTTTAGGTGAAAATGCCTAAGACCACGGTTGGTGATGTCTCCAAAACCAAACAATACATTCCAAATGTTTCTTCTACTCCCGGCATGTCTCCTTCAGTTGCATGTTTCTATCGTCCCATTGAAAATAGAAACATTCACGAAGGAAGAATTGTCGATCCATCTTTCTATGAATCTGATCAAACCGAACGAATGTTCTCCAATATTCGTTTTGAATGTCTTTACCAAATCAACGTACCAATAATTCCTCGTTTTATCCTCGACTTCTATAGCCAAGTGACGGTGCAAGCCGATCCCTATGGTCATCTCCTTATTTCCTTCATGATTCAAAATCAATTCATCACTCTTACTCTTGCTCAATTTGGACAAATTCTTAGAATCGCATACAATGGCCAAGCCGTATTCTCAAATGAATGGGATCTTTCCTCTCTTGAAAGAAATCTTCCTCTGGATGACCCATACTATTCTGAGATTCCTAGTCCTGAAGACATTCGTCGAATGCTTGAACTAGAACGTCGTACGACTAGTCGAGTAATCAAGTCGAAGAATGTCGATATTCATGCAAATCAAATCCTCCTCAAAGAGCTAAGCCAAGATATGAAAAAGTGGTAAGAACTCATTCGCGAGAATGCGTTTGGTACTGGTGGTCACCGTGATCATGTCACGGCGAGCATTGCCCACACGTTATATTGTGTAGTTGCTGAAGAGCAATACAATTTGGCTTATCTTTTTGTTCATCGAATCATGTCCGCCAAAAACACCCCAAATGCCAATATTCCTTACGGTATGTTCCTCACACGACTTTATCATTATGTCATGGAACATTACCCACATCTTCAAAGAGATTACTACGTTCAAATCCTTCCTACTTTGAACCAACTCACTCTTGTTCGTACTCGTCGATCTCGAAGTGACAAAGGAAAATCTCGTGTTCCTTCATTTTCTAGGCCTCGTGGTTCTACATCTCATCGTGACAATGATGATGATGAGGAGGAAGACACCTCACGTGTTAGTACTCCATCCCCCACGACCTTTGTTGATAATCTTTCCTATATTGATGAAACCGAGTATCAAATTCCTCTTCCTCATGAACGTACCTATGAGCTTCTCTTCACTCGAAAAACACCAGATGGGCGGCCCCCTTAATTCCCTAGGCGGTCCCCTTAATCATTAAGGGGGCCGGCCTACAATTAAGGGGACCGACCATCTGGAACTGAGTTCACTGTTTTCTTTTGCATCTTGTGAACCCTTTCTCTAGTATCAGCTACCATTTCCCATTTTAACCCAACTGATTTTAGAATCTCATTCAACCATTTCAAATACATACCTAAATCAACCATTTCCATACTATAAATTCCCTCCATAATCACCATTCTTCATCTCGTCATTCATCATCTAAATCATCATGACTCCACCAAGCACCTCAAACTCCAAAGCCTCTAAGAAACAAAAGATTGTCATCATCCCTCCAAAACAACTCTTCATTGACTTAACAAATGAAGACAACAAAACCCCATCACCTCCACCCAAATGCTCATCTCCAAGTTCACCTAATGCACCATCCAAAACACCTTCCACTCATGGAACTTCCTCATCCTCCATACCCTCAACCTCATCAATCAATGACTACATCAATTCACACTTGTCACCACAAGTATCATCACCACTTCCTACACAAGAACCTATCTCCACCCATCTTACCATCTCACTTTCACCAATAACACCACTTGATGCTTATCTCTCATCTCCACCAATTACACCACCATTCTTTGTCAATCCCGTGCCTTGGAGGTTGCTTGAATTCCATGGGGATACTTGTCTTTGTTGCATCCACAACCGCACCATAATCTTTGGTCTTAGAGATGAAATTCAATATATGTTTTCATATATTGAACATTTGCTTACCAACCCACCACCACCACCAACTCCACCATCCTCTCCAATAATTCCTCCACCACAATTCTCACCCATTCCTCCACCATCACCATCACCATCATGCTCTCCAAATTAAGCATATGATATGCTTAATAAATAAAGCCTTTCCAACCTTTTTGCTTGCAAGCTCTATGAAGTCCATGTACTCTTTGCATGATGATGTATTCTTCTAGTTGTTATTTCATGTACTAGCTATCCTACTTGTATTGTTGTGTCTTGACACAACCATTTCTTTAATATGAATGCTTGTTTTCAAATATGCTTAATTATTTTCTTATCACCTTATATATATGTTTGCATGTATATACTTGTGCTTCTAATATTTTTGTTTTGCAAAGCATTCCATAGCTCGTTCTCTTGGTGCCCCCAAATGAGGGGGAGTACACATCAAGGGGGAGATTTCTTCCCGTCAAATTCTCACGTTTGAAAAATTGTCGGCATAACCTTTTTGATTCTACAAAAAGGGGGAGAAGTGAATATAAACTCACTAAATACTTGTCTAAAAATTAATTTTTGGATTTAATGAGTTTAGGTTTTGTAATCATCAAAAAGGGGGAGATTGTTGATATAAATAAATGACTAAAAACGTTATTCATATCTTTCGATATCTCTATGTTTTGATAATCACAAAACGAAAACTCATCAAATCAAAGATTATGACATAAACAAGTATTTAGTAGTAAATACTCATCTTTACCATTTAATCACTTAAGGTATGAATAAACAAAGTGTCTAATGTATTATAAGATCAAAGGAACACTTTTGTTAATCACTAGATATTTATAAAATGTCACAAAACATTTTATATCTTTTGTAAAACATTTTTGGCATTAAAAGAATATGTTTAATTCATTACAAATTTGTGAATTCAAATTTTCAACCAAAAATGGCAAATCTAATCTAGAAAAATTTCCCTCACAAAAGGACAAGAAAATCCAACGTTCAGGAGGGCGGCCCCCTTAATTTTACTAGGCGGCCCCCTTAATCATTAAGGGGACCGCCCCCTAATTAAGGGGACCGGCACGCTCCAGAACAGTATTTTCTGGCCCTATAAATATTGGATCATTTCACATATTTTTCTCACCTTTTTGCACTATAAACTTTCTGATCCAACCTCCATTTCTATATCAAAAATCCTTTGATCATATAACTAATAAGTCTTTGTTTCCAAGTGATCCAAAGCTTCATCCACTCAAGTGCAAGAAGAAGAACACTCCTCCACATCCATCTAATTGTAGTAGTGTTGTGATTAGCTAGTTTCATATTGTAGTAGTGTTAGATATTTATAAAAGTGTTGTGTGAATTTGTTGATTGTAGAAACTAGGTGTGTTGTAAAGTAGTTTAGTAGTTGTGACTTAGTTGTGCATAGAAGAAGGTGTGAAGTTGACAAGGTGTAAAGAAGGTGTGAAGTCTTGAAGAAGTTGTGAAGGTGTGAAGAAGGTGTGAAGTCTTGAAGAAGGTGTGAGGTTGGTTCTAGCTACGATTAGAACTCGACATTTAGCTTAGTGTCGTTAACTTGTGTAAGCCAAGGTGTGTAAGGTTTCTCCACCATAAGGAGTTTGTTGACATAGTGAAGAAAACTCTCGAGTGTGGTACTCGGGGAGTGGAGTAGGGCAAGGAAGGTGTCCTTGTAGCCGAACCACTATAAATTCGTGTGTTGTGGTTTGATCTTTCTAACTCTATCTTTTCTTCATTCTATTTCAATACTTTCATTATTAGATTAGAATTGTTTATATTGGTTGTTACTTGAATTCACTTGAGATCGAATCGAAAGTTTTTAATAAGCTACAAAATATTTTGGTAATAAATTTAAAAAGGACGTAAAACTATTCAACCCCCCCCCCCCTTCTAGTTTTCCACAGGTAACTCCCCCACACTTAGGGTTAAAACCCTAAGTACATGCTACTGTTTTTGTTTACCGAGTCGCTAGCTTGACTCGACCCCGAATTCATTGGTTCTTGGGGAAGCATGATGTGGAAGAAACAATCTCCATCGGACTTTCATTCAAGATGTTTGGACAAACATTTGAAGCACATGAAAGTTCCACACCGATGAGATAAGTATCCGGCTCAAGATAATGGTAAATGAAAATGCCATGATCTAAGATGGTATCTTCATTCCCGAAGGAGTGAAGAAGAGATGAAGTCACCTTATAGGTGAAGAAAAGGAAGAAAACCATGATGAAAATCATGATTTGATCTTCTTCCTCGAGATCAGGCTCATTTGCCTGAATTTGGATTTCAAGGGTTAAGCTCAAAAACATCCCGGGAGGGAGGGTGGGAATTTGTAAATTCTCATGATTGAGTGTGTTTCCCTCCGGGCTATCATACTCCAGAGGAGTCATGATATGATGAGTGAGTTCACCTGAGAACTCCTCATGAAGAGAATCATTCACAAGATTTGAATCTGTGAACTCATGTTCCGAAACAGACTCATCACAATCCTCATTCCGAATACCAAAGATTGGATTATCAGAAATCAAAGTGAATTCAGATTCGAATTCAAATAGAGGATTGGTGAGAGTAGTATTGAATGCTTCAGGAACAAAGTGATTATTATTCTCTATTGGACTGTTTGGATAAGAAGTGAGTGGTGGATCATGATATAGGAGACTTTCAATTTCTCCCAGATCGGCTTCGAAATTGAGGAGACCATCATCACTTTCCGATGAAAGTGGATTGATGTGAGTAAGTTCATCGGCGAACTCCTCAAGAAGAGGATCAGCATCAGACTGTGGGAGTGATGCCTCAATATACTCAATGTCTCCATGAGATGTACAATCATCATTAAAATCTGAGAAAGTCTCAAAATGATCGTTTGAACACTCAAGAGGGGAGGGAAGATCACACATATGCTCAAGAATTCCCTGTGACTCTCTTGGGATTGGGACAAGGTTCTCAACACTAGACTTTATGAATTCGTCCGATTCGTTTTTAGGAACAGTGTCAAGATGCTCGTCCCCCATACTTAGAAAGTGAGTGGGAACCTCGGGTGTGATTGCAGTTGTTTGAGATGGAATCTCAACTGCTGGGATATCAACTGATGAACTTGATGAAGTTTTATAAAATTGAAGAATATCAAGGGTATCTTCATCATCACTGTCATCAGGAATAAAACAGAACTGAGAGCTAGATCTGGCTGCTTTTTCTCTTGCAATTGATTCCCTAACAGATTTTTCATAGGCATCTTAGGAATTTATTCTAGCAGCCTGCTCTTCAGCTAGCAATTCTTCCATGGATTTTTGATGAGTGTCTTTTTGGGCAAAGTCTTTAACTAAACCCTTAAGCTCATCAAGTATTTCCAGTACATTTTGAATTTCTGGAAGAATTGCTTGATTCATTTGGTACTGTGGAGGTTGGTCATAATAGGGTGTGTCAATATTGTCACAAGGATATGGATTCCCCGTTTGACAATCTGAGCTGAAGTGTGGACCTCTACAGTAATCACAACAGTAAAACTGTTGAGTCTGGACTGGTGAATCATATGGGTATTGATCATAACCAAAGTTCTGAGTATCACCGGAAAACTGTTCATAGACAAACGTGTTTCCAGCTTGACACTCAAATCCTTGGTGAGGACCTCCACAAAACTCACACAGATATGTCAGTATCTCATGATGTGGTGGCTGGTAGGATGTATCAGATGTGTCATGGTAAGGATAGGGAGCTTGGTTATAGACAGACCCATCTCCTGACTCTACCATACTACAGCTGGGACAATTCCCACCATTATGAGGACCACCACACCATTGGCAACCAAAATGGTGTGGATACGACATATGAAAGAATCAAAGGTTCACAGAGGGGTAGGGATGAAGAATCAAATATGTGAGAGGGTAAAGGTGAATATTTTTGGATTTTTGGATAAACATTTTGTACAAATAATAAAGAAAATATTTTTGGGATTTTGTGTTCGTTTAAAACTAATTTTAAAATGTTTTCGGGAACAGTTTTGTTTTTATATGAAAATAAGAAGATAATATGAACAAGGGTGGTAAATATACAATGGATGTATATCCAGGTTCACTAATACGCAAAACCGTTTACAATAACGCGCACAACCTCCCCGGCAGCGGCGCCAAAAATTGATTGAGGCAAAAGCGGTCAACCTAAACTGACCAGGTGATGGTCAACTAGGTCAAACTGCCTAAGAGTCAATCTCCGCGGAGTATAGTGTTTCCCCGGGTCGTTACATCCCGACGAGGTGTGATGGTGTTCAAACGGATTTGTGATCGGGTGAATTTGGACAGGAATAGGGTTGTGATTGACTACACTAAGGAATTTTGAAATGAAATAACTTAAATAAGTTATATGAAAGGTTACGTGAAAGTTAGATACTTAAAAACGTTTAATAACTAAAAACGTGTACGTTCAGATTAAATTTACGCGAACGTACAAAATAAAAAGTGAAACCTGAAATCTGAAAACCCCCAGGGGTGAAAATGACCTTTTTACAAACCTAAGGATAAAAGAAAATTTTTAGAAAAAGAAAATTAATTTTTACACTAATTAATTATTTAATATTAATTAAATACTATTTAATACTTATTATTAATATTTAAAGAACTTAAATACAATATAATACTATTTAAATACTAGAAAAGTGAAAATTAAATTTCTAAAATTATCAAATAACTAAAAACAAATTTTAAAACTAAAAATAAGTCTTTTTGTCTTTTTGTCATTTTTCTATTAATTAATTACTAATTAAATATTAATTACCTAATTAAACTAATTTAAATTATTAAAAATACTACAAAGACTTAGAAAATTAAGAAAAAATTTATAAACCTAATTAACCATCACAGGAATCTTAAAAAATTATAAAAAGTTTCTAAAAATTATATTTAGACTATTTTAATAATTATATTATTAAATATTAATTAATTACTAATTAAAGTATTTAAATTATAAAAACTAGAAGATGAACAGTAGAAATTATAAGAAAATTCCTAAAATTATTTTATAACATCTAAAAGCTAGGAAAAATATAAAAACTATGTCTTACTTAATAAAAACTAATTTTGCTATTTAATGCTTAATTATTAATTATATTAATAAATCTAATATTAAATCTAATAAATACCAAATGATAATATAGAATTCTGGAAAAAATTTTAAAATTACTTTAATATAAAAGAAATTTAAGAAAAATATAAAAATACAAGTTACTTAATAAAAATCTAAAAAGGAAAATTAAATAGATAAATCAAATTAAATAGAAACTATCACTTATTCTAAAATTGTTTTTTCTGGATTTTTCTTTTACAAAACTCTTAAAATACTAAAAACATGAAACTTTTGTGAAAACAAAATTTCCAAAGCTTAAAAATAAGCCAAATGCAAGCTTAAAAGCTTGACAGTTGACTTTGGTTGACCAAACCAAGAAATAAGCTCAAATGAGCTTATGTGGGGTCCACAAGGGTGGAATCTGGTTCAATTAAGTTATTTGGACATGGTTAAGTAAGATTCAAACAAAGAAGCTCACAGGATAAGCCCATAAGCCACAATAAGCACTTCACTTTCTTGTTTCTGGACTGAAAATGGGACAGATTTAAAGGGAAGATTCAGGTGGGGTCCACTGAGCCTAAGCTCAAACTCTTGGTCAAAACTAGAAGGTGGCCAGGAGGGGAGTCCAAGGAACCAAGGAGGGGGTGTGGGTCCCACTGTGGTGGCCAGAAACAACCACCAAAGATGGTGGTGTGGGTGAAGGTCTGCTGCAGTAGGGCAGAGGCTAGCCCTGCAAGTGTGTTTGATCAAGTGTAGGCCCCACAGAAAAATTAGCAAAAATAAAATGAAGATGGGAACTCAAAGTTCAGCTGGGAGATTGTAACATGTGAAAGTTTCAAGGCCCAACTCTTATCACAAAATTCACTAAAAATCCTACAAGATTTGAAAAAAACTAAAAACATGCAAATTTGACTTTTTATGAAAACTTAAAACTTTGACTTTTGTGAAGTTTGGTTAATCATTATTGGCTAAGAAACATGTAATAAGCAATGTTAAAACTATTCTAATCAAGAGATACCAATCATAAACTAATGTGAAGGGTTTGTAGATTCAAAACCCCACACAGTTAACTGTGAGGGGGGATTGCTTATGATTTTGACTTTATTCCAATGGAGGACTTGATTTTATGACTTTAAGGTGTTACTTGAGCCTAGTGTGACAAATCTAACCCATAGTTAACCTCTGAAACAAAGCAAAACCCAGTGTAATCCCAAGTGCCAAACACCCCTTAATAAAACTGAAAATGGATTTTAGGAAGCAAATGAGTAATCTACACCATGAAACTGATACACAGGCATACAACAAGGCAATATAAGCTTAAATCAAGTCCTAAACAACAACAACAACATTAAAACACCATGATTCAAGATCCAACTGATTTTGGCAGTGAACCTAAACAACTGAGCATAAATGAAACTCAATGAACTAGCACTCAATTTTAAATCACAACTTAACTAAAATACACTACATAAGCACAAATACACAGAGATCATCATCAAAATGGAACTTGTACAGTAAATAGCTAAAAATTGTAAATTGATGCTTACAAATGCTTCAAGCTGAGAAATCAAAAACCAGTGAACCAAACCATGACCTATTCACTCACCATGAGTTCTAAACCATGAAGATATCCAAAATCAACAAGCTTCTCTGCTTCTTTCTTTTCCTTTACTAAATTTTTTATTTTATTTTCTATTTTCTTTGTATTTTCTTGAATTTTGAGTAAAGCAGAATTAAATGACTTGTAAACTTTTAAATGATAATAAGCAAACTTAATTAAGCTTAAATTACCAGGAACTAACAATTTTTAACAACTTTAAATCTGAAATGAGATTTTCATGAAAAATGCCAAAAACTAAATTTGCACTGATTACTTGAAATTAAACTGACATTAAGTTGATATTACATTTAAAAGATTGATTACAGAACTTTTTAACTAAAGACTACAAATGGAAATGGAATTACATTAAATTCGACTTAACTAAAACTACACTAAGACTACTCTACCTTAACTAACTACTTCTTCTTGTTGTTTTCTTGACTTTTATAGAACCTGGGATGCCTCTCTTTCTTTCCTACTTCATTACAGCCCTAGGATGGCTTTCTTATGATCCCAGCCGTTCAAACTCAATTTGGCGGGAAAAAAGGTATGGAAGTTTATTAGTGGGTTTGGTGAGGTGGGTGAGGCATTAAATGAGGGGGAGGGTTTTGGTGAGAGTATTAATTGGTTTGGACTCGATGGTTGCTTGTGGTAGTATCTTATTAAAAAGATCAAAATATCTTATCAAAAAATATATTTTAAAGTTACCGGCTTTTGAACTCGATGGTTGCTTTCCGGTGATGTGAGAGCACGAAACTTGTTGTAGTCATGGTCCCACGGATGGCGCCAATCTGTTGATGCATAATCTGGCGTGGGCTGGATTCGACGACTCTCCTTGGGCCGTTCGTCGTCTTCTCAAGCCCTGAGTAGACCTGTCAACAAAGAGAACCCGTTAGGAGTGGACCCGAGGCCGTAGCCCCAGGATCCACCTCCGACGGTCAAGTTAGTCTCTATGCGATGTAGCATAAGAGTTAGGTTTAGGGTAACCTGTTGTGTTGTGTTGTATTGTGTTAAGAAGAGAATCCCAGCCCTATATTTATAGGCATGGAATTAGGGTTTAGGCGTAGAGTGGGCCGCTGTCTGCCGGGTCTGGCCCATTCCTGTCCCAGTCCGGACCATACGTCCACAGACGCATATTTCATCCGTGTCTATTGGAACCAATATAGTTTTATTATCAAAACATTTTGGGTTTTCCATTACCGATTGCTTCAATAAATAAATATAAAAGATTAAAGAGCATCCACAAAGGTTAGCAAACAAGATATAAACAACAAAAATATTTAATACATGCAACTGATATTGAAATAAATAAACGCATTAGAAACAAATAAATATCATGTGAAACCTGCGATAAGAAACGAAGGCAAAAAGGTTAGAAGACCAATGAATGACGAGCACCTACATTGGCCGAGTATATATAGGCTCAGGATTAGGGTTTCGCAACTGTGGCCCAAAAGATAACGTGTAATTCAAGTATAGAAAAGATATCGGAGAATATAACCATTGTTTTTAAAACCTTCTAGAACGTGCCTCTCATATTGCCAGAGACTCCACGACACCAAAGTTTCAGAAAACACACCCGGTTATCAAAGATGTTTTTATTCGCGTTTTCGACGCGTCTATGTTTAGGGAGCCTTCTCCGAAAACACTTTTAATGTAGCGATATTCTTGTGATTAGAAACCCAATTAACCAATGAGAGAGCTCGATTTTAAAACTGAACCCTCTCATTGATTAATCGAATCCCTCGGTTTAGCCAAAAGTGAGTTCTCATATTATATAAAAGATAAGTATACGGAATTTTATTGTACAATCAATTAAATAATACTACCTCCGTCCCAATTTATTTGTCCACTTTTGATTTTCAAAGTCTTTGTTTGCCAACTTTGACCTTAAATATGTTTGTTTGTGTTACTTAATATTTGATGCAAAATATATGAATAGATTGAGTTTTAAGTGTATTTCTAATTTGTATAATTTTCATTAAGTATTATATAACACAAATAAAAATATTTATGGTCAAAGTTGACAAAGAAAGACTCATAAAATCAAAACTGGGCAAATAAATTGAGACGGGGGGAGTAATAGTAATAGTAACAAGAACAACAATAATATAACAGTTATTTTAATAATTTTTAAGTATATAAGTTATTTGTCAAATAATAATCAAATTTTTTTTAATGTCTCTTAAAACTGTATGAAGTAAAAATTTACTAGTGGAAGCTCCATTTTCAAATCGAGTTTTTTATTGGTCAAATTCGTTTTTTAAACAATATCTTCTGAAACTAATTAAGCTCGGAAATGAACTTCTTTCTTTGTTGATAAAGATTTTCTGGAGGCAAAATTTTCAATTTTTTAATGCGTTAGAGATGCGGACTGTGTATAGAAATATTTGCATAATTGCTTTTCATCACGAATTTTTTATTTTATTTTTCTTTAAAATTTTACTGATTCTTTTTCACCAATTAACTACTAATTTGTTGCAGAACTTTTGTTTTAGAAAAAGAAAACTATTTTTTAGAACTCAAAATTTTAAATAAGATTTAAGCATGGGGCTAGAAGGCGTTGAAATGGACTCATCAGTGATAGAAAGACAGAAGACAAATCTCAAAAAAAAAGTGAAGAGTATTTTTAAAAAGCTGATTTGAAGAGCAAGAAAACAAGGATGCACGTCGACATTGATCGCGTCTTTTAGACACGTTGATAATTATTTGTGTGGTTCACTATTGCTTAACGTTTATCGCTTTTTTTTTATGTTAAGGTAAAATCTTGTGAGGAACTACTTCTTGTGAGGGACCTTCGGATAAGTGTATAATCCTTCGGATAGGTGTATAATCCTGCACACAAGAATCACACGTTAGGCTCGCCCCGGGTGTTATCCCAGGACCAACCTCCGGTGTGAGAGTAAGTATGTGTGATACGTAGAGTAAAGGAGTGAGTGAGAGTAAATGCAATATGTGTGTGTTAGTTGTATGACATAAATGAGGTGAGGGTATTTATACTACCTTGTCTTCTTACCAGCTTTGCCTCGGGAAGGAGCGCACAGTGTTTAGTAGGTAGGTGTCAGATCACGTGGGTAACACAATCCCTGAAAATCTGGGATGGTGGCGTGACTGTAATTAATGTTATTGTCCTTCATGTAAAAGAGAGGTCCTCGGATAGAATGATGTCTTCAATCTGCCGTCCGGATTAAGTGTAGAATCCAGAGGGTATACTACCGGAGGCGGGTGAAAAGTCCGAAGGTTGTGAACCGTTCGGACACATACGCCAACATGTCCCCCCCAGTATTGGAGTATCGGTTGTAGACCGATGGTTCAATACTTTAGAAAGCCGGGGTGTTTTCATCATAACGGGGCTTATATCGGGCTTTTTAACCCATGTGGCCCATGGGCCGATTAAGATAGTATTATAGATGGGGAACAGCTGGATGCCACTAATCTTGCGTGTACAGAGATCGGACGCCCCATAGCATGCCACGTCAGTGGTACACAGTTCGACATGACGTTTCGCGTTCTTCAAGGCCTTCCCTATAAATAGTGCCCTTAAACCTTTCATTTTTGCACTTACCATATCTCTTATTCCACTTTCACTGTAGTACTACTGGAGCGTATTACATCTATTGTTTCGAGGTTTTACCGAGGTGCGTTACTTTTATTTTGTAACTTCTTTGCATATACACATTCCCTTGGCATCCTTTCTTCCTTATATGGCCAATAGTGAGCCTGGGGTGATGAATATTCCAGACGAGGGTCCTTCCACCAGTAAGGCAAAACCGATAGGCAAGTTTGACATGCCTCTGCATACCTCTAAGCTATCTCAACATACGCTAGATCAGCTTTGTAAGGATTATGGTATTCCGACCAACTTACATCCCATGGTGCCGCCGGACGGGTTCACTATGAATGAGTTACCGGAGAGTAAGATAGGGATATACGTGAAGCAGGTTAAATTAGGAGGGGTTAGAATACCATTCTCTTCATTTCTTCTAGCCGTCATAGGGTACTTTCGAGTACATATTTCCCAGCTTGTACCTATAGGCTTAAATAGAGTTACTCTTTTCGAGGTTCGGTGTTATAGTTTAGACGTTGTGCCTACCGTTCCTCTTTTTAGGGTTTTCTATCGGCTATGTAAACAGGGTCATTGGTTTTCATTTGAAAGCCGAACCGGAAAAAGAGCATTGAAATGTTTTGAGGAAGTGCTGACTGGGTTGAAGTTTTGGAAAGACTTTTTTCTTTTTAATAGACCGTAGAGCCATTCCGGACGCCATGCCGTGGAGGCATAAGGATTCTAAGATCTCGGACAAGTTTCCAGAGGGTTACTCAGTGAGGGATGCTAGGAAAATTGGCGGGAAGACGATTGCTCTTCGGAAGACCCCTTCGAGTCTCTTGTACGAATACAGGCTTTGCAATGTTTTCCAAATCACTGGGCACAGACTGGTTATAAAGGATGCCAAGGGGCGTGGTAATGATTCACTTTTGTTTTAGCTGTCTTTGTTCTTTTTCTTGACTTGTGCTTATTTGTCTACTCTTTTGCAGTTATAACAATGTCTGAGTATTTGGAGCTTCCGGACCTGGAGGGATCAGTTGTTAGCAAGGGAGATCCTTTTCCCGAAGATCATGTGCGTCCTGAAAGGACCGCTAGACCACTCTCACCGGAGAAGAAACTTCCCGTGAAAAGCAGCTTGCAGAAGGTAGTTGAAGTTGCCGATGATGACGTGGTTGCTGCTCGGGAAGAGAAGGAGAGGAAGCAGAAGGAAAAGAATCTTGCCCCGAAGAGGAAAATCGCTGACAACCCCAAGAATGTTACGAAGCGTAGGAGGAAGCTTTTAGAGGAGGAGGTTGTTTCTTCTGGAGATAAGACGTTGGATGTCACTCTATTAAACCAAGCCGAGCCGCAGGCTGATGTGGAAGCCGGGAAGAAAAACCCTCCCGTCCAAAAAGAGCAACATGCTTCCCATGTTGCGGAGGGTCCGCAAGATGATTTGGCCGAAGGTGCTGGCCGTAATGACGAGGAGAATCTTGAGAATTTTTCAAAACCCCATTCCCACGGTAAATATATGTTCGTTTGTTTGCTTTTTGTGTTTCCCTTTTTTTTTTTGTTCATCTGTTTTCTCTCTTCACAGATGCTTCTGCTCACACGGCCCATTCCGAGCGTCATGCTTCTCGCTCCCCTGAGCCTTCGGAAGCCTCTCCTCCCTTGGAGGCCGGTATGTTATTTCCATATTTTTCAAGTCATATTGATCCAACTGTAGGGTATTCTGTTCTTATTATTTCTTTACTTTCAGGTCATACTGATCAAACCGGGGGGTACTTTGTTCCCGGGTGGACCCTTCGTGATGATGTTCGCATGAATTCCTTTCGGGCTTGCCAGGAGATGATGGATCATCTTGCCACTCCAGCCGAACAAGAGGCCATTGCGGGACTTAACAACAATCAGTTGGTTCGTCAAGCTTACATTAACGCTGGTTCGGGAGTGGTTATTCAAGCTGCGCTTTTGCAACGCTTTAGTCAGTTGAACCGAGAGTACAGGGAGTTGACGAAGGCTCATAGGGGATGTGGTGATTTATCCGACAGGTTGAGGGAGGTTGAAGAGGAGCGTGATGCCCGCTTGGCCAGCTTTGAAAAGTTGCTTAAAGAGTTTTGTGCCCTGGAGGACGAAGTGAGTGCGGCTTCTACCCGTCAAGAGGGTTTGGTTGAGCAGTTGGAGGAAATGGAGAGGGATAAGAATGAATGGCGGTCTACGGCTTCATCTCAAGCCGCTAAGATCAAAGAGCTGGAAGGGCAACTGTCGAGCAAGTCTGCTGAACTTAGCCAGCTGCAGGAACAGAACAAGCAATTAACTACTAGTGTTGCTCAGTCAGAATTCGTCCGACACAACACGGTGAAGGAGCTTCTTCCGGCCGTTTGCCGCCGGCTTTTTCAGAGCCGTGAGTATAAGAAGAGTATGGGGCGGGTGTACAGTCTCTCTTATACAGCTGGGTTCATCGACGGTGTGAAGGCTGACTTCAAAGATGGGGTGAAGGTGGGCCGTGATGAGGAGGACGTGGAGAGGGTGCTTGGGCAGGTTAAGAACCTGAATAGAGATGCTCCGGTAATATGGAAAGACGAGTTTAACAAGATCTTTGAGGCCGAGTATCCATATATTAAGAAGGTTTCCGAGTCTTACCGTCTTCCGTTGGGTGACTTGATGAATTTTCTACCTGAAGGCTCTGCCCCCCCACAAAAGAGTGTCCCTACCGGGGAGATCCCTCCGAAGGGACCAACGACCGGAACTTCTGATCCGAAGGATACTTTGAAATAAGGCTTCCTTTTTATGTTCAGATGTGTGTAACTCGTACTTTGCCATTTGTGGTATAAATGTAATTTGAACGTCTTTTGGACTTATAGTATGGACTTGTTTTGATGGATGTCTGTATTCGTATTTTCTTTTTTACTGTTCTTTCCGAATGTGTTCATGCATGATAGGACCGAATACTTGTTTAGGACGAACCGTTTGATATTATTGCAAATTATTAACAACGGTGTAAAATACAATCTGTCGTATGACGATATAAAGTAACGATCCGTTTGACACTAACGTAAATTGGCAACGATGTAAAATAATGACCCGTTGACTAACGATGTAAAATAACGACCCGTTTGATTTTAATATGAAGTAGAACAACGGTGTAAGATAACGATCCGTTGGATGACGGTTGTAAAATAACAACCCGTTTGATATTAATGTGAAATAGCAACAACGGTGTAAGATAACGATCCGTTGGATGACGGTGTAAAATAACGATCTGTTTGATATTAATGTGAAATAGCAACAACGGTGTAAGATAACGATCCGTTGGATGACGGTGTAAAATAACGACCCGTTTGATATTAAATGTGAAATAGCAACGGTGTAAGATAACGATCCGTTGGATGACGGTGTAAAATAACGACCCGTTTGATATTAAATGTGAAATAGCAACAACGGTGTAAGATAACGATCCATTGGATGACGGTGTAAAATAACGACCCGTTTGATATTAAATGTGAAATAGCAACAACGGTGTAAGATAACGATCCGTTGGATGACGGTGTAAAATAACGATCTGTTGGATGATGGTGTAAAATAGTGACCCGTTTGATATTAAATGTGAAATAGCAACAACGGTGTAAGATAACGATCCGTTGGATGACGGTGTAAAATAACGACCCGTTTGATATTAAATGTGAAATAGCAACGGTGTAAGATAACGATCCGTTGGATGACGGTGTAAAATAACGACCCGTTTGATATTAAATGTGAAATAGCAACGGTGTAAGATAACGATCCGTTGGATGACGGTGTAAAATAACGACCCGTTTGATATTAAATGTGAAATAGCAACAACGGTGTAAGATAACGATCCATTGGATGACGGTGTAAAATAACGACCCGTTTGATATTAAATGTGAAATAGCAACAACGGTGTAAGATAACGATCCGTTGGATGACGGTGTAAAATAACGATCTGTTGGATGACGGTGTAAAATAGTGACCCGTTTGATATTAAATGTGAAGTAGCAACAACGGTGTAAGATAACGATCCGTTGGATGACGGTGTAAAATAACGACCCGTTTGATATTAAATGTGAAATAGCAACAACGGTGTAAGATAACGATCCGTTGGATGACGGTGTAAAATAACGACCCATTTGATATTAAATGTGAAATAGCAACAACGGTGTAAGATAACGATCCGTTGGATGACGGTGTAAAATAACGACCCGTTTGATATTAATGTGAAATAGCAACAACGGTGTAAGATAACGATCCGTTGGATGATGGTGTAAAATAACGACCCGTTGAATTAATAAAACCAAAAATAGGTAGATAGGGAAAATTTCTTCTCCTGATATTGGAGAAGTGTAGGTTACCATTAAAGCAAAGTTCTTACATTAAAAGTTCATCGGAAACAATTCCGGAGATTAATTGCGTGCCAAGTTCGAGGGACACTTCGGCCTTCCATCGTTTCGAGTTTGTATGATCCATTGTGATATGCTTCTATCACTCGGTAAGGGCCTTCCCAATTCGGGCCTAGTTTCCCCTGGCTTTCCACTCTACTGGCTTCGTTCCTTCTATAGACAAATCGCCTACTTTGAATGATACCGGGCGGACTCTTTGGTTATAGTATTGTTCAACTTTGGCTTTGTACTTTGCTTCTCGTATTGCTGCCATTTCACGCCTTTCTTGTAGCAAGTCTAAGTTTAGACGTTGCTCTTCTTCATTCTCGTCCGGGTTGAACATCATAGTACGGTGTGTTGGCATCCCAATTTCGGCCGGTATGACGGCTTCACTACCATACGTGAGGCTGAAGGGCGTTTCGCCGTTGCTTGTTTTCAAAGATGTTCTGTATGCCCATAAGACATTGGGTAGCTCATCGACCCATCCGGCCTTCGCCCTACCTAACCTTGTCTTTATACCGTGCATGAGGCTTCCGTTAGCTCTTTCTACTAGACCGTTTGCTTGAGGATGTGCCACGGCCGTGTTTATCTGTTTGATTTTTAATTTTGCACACCAACTTTTAAAGGGATCGTTTACAAAGTTCGTACCATTATCCGTGACAATGATAGCTAGAAGTCCGAACCGACAAACTATGTTGTCCCAGACAAACTTTTTCACCTCCTTACCCGTCGTCCTTGCTAGAGGTTTCGCTTCTATCCATTTGGTGAAGTAATCTATTGCCACGATTACGTACCTCACCTTCCTCGGGGCTTCCGTCAGTGGACCAAGCACATCCATTCCCCATTCATAAAAGGGCCACGGGGCCATGATAAAGGTCAGTATAGTCTTAGGTAGTTTCGGTAGCGGGGAGTGAATCTGACAGGAGTCACATCTATTTATTTCCTCCCGAGCGTCTTTATGCATAGTTGGCCAGTAGTACCCTTGCCTAATGAGTTTCGCCACGACAGACCTTGGGCCGGAATGCATGCCACATGCACCTTCATGAACCTCTCGGATGATATAATTCGCCTGCAGGGGTCCTACACAACGTGCCATTGGACCTAAGTAGGATTTTTTGAACAGTACGTTTCCTTCCATGACATAGTGAGGGATTTTCATTCGGAGTGTTCTTGCTTCGTTCGGGTCTTCCGGCCAAATGCCATCTTGCAAACATCTAACGATGGGTGTCATCCAATTGTCACCTTCTTCTTCTACAATAGCTTTAATTTCCTCTTCTTGTGTTGAAGGTTTCTCCAGCACTTCTACTAGGACTTCCTTGGTGAGATGGTTGAAGGCTACTGAAGCTAACTTGCTCAAGACATCAGCTTTTTGGTTCTGAGACCTCGGAATATTACAGATTTTAAACTTTTTGAACAGTCCGATGTGCTCCTTTGCTTTTGCTAAGTATCGTATCATGCTTTCTTTTGAGGCCACAAATTCTCCATTTATTTGGCTCGCAACTAGCTTGGAATCTACTCTGACATCGAGGGCTTCGACGTTCATTTTTCTTGCTATACGTAAACCGGCGAGGAGTGCTTCATACTCCGCCTCGTTATTGGTGCTTCCGAAGTTTAGACGGAGCGCGTAGGTGTGTTCTACTTGGTCAGGACCAATCAGAACTAGCCCGGCTCCTGAGCCTTTCTTGCTCGACGCTCCGTCCGTATATAGTACCCATTCAGCCGAGCTTGACACATCACATATTTCCTTCGTTATTTGCTTATCGCCCTTTCCTCTAAGTTCAACAGATACTTCTGAAATAAAGTCAGCCAACACTTGCCCCTTAACGGAATTCTTCGGTACGTACGTTATGTCGTATGCCCCTAATTCCACGGCATATTTCGTAAGCCTCCCTGATGCTTCGGCTTTGTTCAAAATTTGTTTTATGGGTTGATCAGTTATAACTTTGATCGGGTGTGCCTCGAAATACCTTTTCAATCGTCTAGACGCATGTAGGAGTGATAGGGCCAACTTTTCAATAGGCATGTAATTCTTTTCAGCTTCTTGTAATGTCCTGCTGACATAATGAATCTGCAATTGTCTTCCATCCCTCTCAGTCAGTAGAACGACACTTATTGCTCGGCGAGAGGCCGCTAGGTAAATGTACAAAACTTCCTTTAGCTTGGGTGTGGTTAACAATGGGAGCTTCAGGATCAACTGCTTGAGGGACTGGAAAGCTTCCTCCGCCGCGTCCGTCCATTTATATTCATCCTTGTTTTCCTTCGTGATGTTTTTCAGAGTTTCAAAGAACGGAAGGGATTTCTCGGCGGACTTTGCTAGAAAACGGTTCAAAGCTGCCAATTTTCCGCTTAGACTTTGCATTTCCTTCAACGTGGACGGAGATTTCATTTCAGCAATCGCCATCGTTTTCTTTGGATTCGCCCTTTATCCCTTCGGACGTTACAATATAGCCCAAAAACTTTCCTTCCTCGACGCCGAAGGAGCATTTCTTCGGATTTAGCTTCATGTTTATTTTCCGGAGATTGTGAAAGGTTTCAGAAATATCGGCTAACATTTCTTTCTCGCTTTTGCTTTTGATCACCATGTCATCTACATAAGCTTCTACATTTCTGCTGATTTGACTTTGGAAAGCCGAGTCCACTAAACGTTGGTAGGTTGCTCCTGCATTCTTGAGTCCGAAGGGCATCTTGGTATAGCAATATGTACCTTGCTCCGTGTAAAACGCTGTCTTTTTTTCATCTTCTTCGGCCATTTGAACTTGGTGATATCCTTTGTAGGCGTCCAAAAAGCATTTGTATCTGAAGCCTACTATCGACTCTATCTTCCAATCAATCTCCGGTAACGGGTAGTAATCTTTCGGACATGAAGAGTTGAGGTTTTTGAAGTCGATGCACATCCTCCAACTTCCGTCACACTTCTTCACTAGAACCGGATTGGAGATCCATGTCGGGTACTTGACGGGTCTAACAATCCCTGCTTTCAACCATTCCTCAACTTCCTTTGTAACAACCTGATTCTTCTTCGCAGAGAGACTTCGTTTTTTCTGAGCTACAGGGGTATCCGTCATATTAACATTCAGACGATGATTGATCAACCATCTAGGGACCCCGGTCATATCCGACGGTTGCCAAGCAAATATATCTTTATTTTTTCGTAATAGCTCAATAAGGCTTTTCCGCCCCTCTTTTGAGAAGTTCTTTCCAATGATTACCAACTGTTCCGGATAAGCTGGGTTTACTAAAACTTCCTCGGTTCCCGTTGTTTTTTCCCCATCGTCGTTTACTTCTTGAGGACCCTCGGATTGAGGTTCTTCATTCATCTGCCTTTCCTCCAACTTCCGGCATTCGGATACTATCGACGGACGGGCTTTCAGGGATGCTATTCCCTTGGGTGTGGGGAATTTGATCATCGAGTGAATGGTAGATGGTATGGCCCTTATTTCCTTCAAGCCTGTTCTGCCTAAGATTACATTGTATGGTTCGGGGAGTTAACCACACAAAAATTCATCATTGTTCTTCGGTACATGCCGTGGTCACCGAAGCATACTTCTAACTCAATCTTCCCCAAAGGCTTGTTTGTTTCGTCGGAGAAGCCCACAAGGGATGTACTGGTTTCTCTGAGCTTATCTTTGATGTCGGCACTAAGGTTATTGAAACAGTGCTCGTACATCACGTTCACTGAGGACCCTTCGTCCACATATATCCGACGTACAAGATATCCACTGATTTCTCCTTCAACGATGAGGGGCTCATCAGACAAATCCTCCGTCATGACCGGAGGGAAAGTAATTGGGGTTTTCATCCATTCCTCCTCATGGCTGTAGCTTCTCCGTTTCGTTCCCCAGGTGGATCTTATCATATTGATCACTTTGTTTTTCCCTTTGTCATAGTTTTTCGTCGGCTCCCTATCTCTGACAGTATCTCTCTGTTTCCACTCTCTCAATAAGTGGTCGAGTCTGCCGGATTCCAACGCCATTTCTAATTGTTTCTTCAGCTCCCGGCAGTGGTTGTGATGTCAAATGATAAGATACGCCAACATTTTAGTTGGAACTAAAAGCATTATTACTTGATACGCATGTTTATTGTGATATCAAATGATAAGATAAGCTGTTATAGATGTGTAAATTCTTCATCCACGTTGTATCTTTCGTAGTCAATTGTTTGTTCTTAAAGAATTTAAAATATGTAGTTTTTTCTTTAGAAAATATTTTGTCAGTTAGATTCAAGAAATGTAAAGTTAGACACGTAATGTATTTTGAACTAAACTCAAAACAAATGCGTATAATACTCTTGTGTTGTGTTTAAGTTATTTCAACCTTAACATCCATAATAAAAGAGAAACTGAAACAACATACGTATCATGAGAAAAAATTAAGATAACCCTTTAGATGCTTTATTGTTTCCCAAATTTAAACCAAACATTTAGATGAGACGCTTTATTTTATATACCTTCAAATTGATGCATACCAATGGACAATTGTGGACCGTCCGATCAAAAAAATAGTTTTTAAGAATAAAAAACACGGAGGGACCATTTACGTAACTTCTGCAAACTAACCCCACCCCCAAAATGATCACTTTCTAGTATCACAATTCACTATAACTTTCTATCTCTAAATGAAAACATCAAAATAAAGCAAAAACATAACAAATCATCCAATTTTAACCATCAAAATCAAAGAAAACAGTTAAAAATGAATGAATCGAGGCAATCAGAACCATATCCAAGGAAAAAAACCATTGTACGGCGCTTCCGATTCATTATTTTTTTTAACACCCATTATTTTGTTATTTATTAACTATTTGTTGTGATTTTATTCTTATATTTCTGTTTTTTATAATGTTTATGAAGATTTGTTTGCTTTCTTATTGATTTTAGTTGTTTATTAATATATACAGAAAAATGAATTTGTTTTGGTGTGTTTTTTATTTTGACTGTAACATGTTTTTGATTGTGTTTTTTAGTGTTTACATTTGGTTGAGATTATGAGTAGAAAGCTTTGTATACATGGATACACACCAAGTGTTTTATGAAATGTGTGAGTGAAAAGTATCATATTTGCGTATCACTAGTGATATGTGAAGTTGAACTGTATATGTGTATTATCACTTGTGAAATTTTGTTTATTTGTTTACTTGTTAAGCTTTATTATATGTCATGTATAGTATCACTTTTGATATTTCATTGTTATTGCTTTATAATCATAGATAAAGGTTTTTTTTTTTTTTTTTTTTTTTTTTTTTTATTATTATTATTTTTTTTTAAAGTTTTGATGATATGCTGTGTGTTTTATCAACTTTGTTTTATATTATAAGTTTGATATTTTATGTACTTTTTGTGGATGATAATTGTGTTTTCTATTATAAGTTTGTTATTTTATGTACTTTTTGTGGATGATAATTGTGTTTTAGTTACTGATAAGCCATTTATTATAGTGCAATGTTGCTTATTATTTTAGTTATTAGATTAAATAGCTTAAACAGGTTGATTTTGCTTTAAACACATAGTTACTTAGTTTGATTTTCCTTATTATTTAAGTTGTGATTGGATTTGTCTATTTAATGGATACATTGTGCGTATTTCAATATGTTTTACAACGGGATTTGAAAATATATATGGTTAAATCAGCAAATTGAAGAAGCTATGGTTAAACAAAGCACAACATCTTCATAAACAAACTGAAGAATCTCAAACACATGTAATATCACCTGTGATATCACACATGATATCACCTGTGTTGGATCGTATTTTAATGTTGAAATTGTGAATCGGGAGGTCGAGTATAATGATAATAGAGTTCAGCTATGGTTAGAGAGAGAGTAGAGAGAAAGGGAAAACTAGTGTGTTTTATTGATAATTAAAAGTAAAGGATTACACAATAAGTCTCACCCCTCCACAGAAGTATGGAGGGGTATATATAGGCTAAAAAACACACCACTTTACAATAATGATACTTCTAGTTCATGTGTTTGTGCCTTATAAGATAACTAATGTAATCCCATCAATGTCGTTCCATTCACATGTTAGGAGCGATCCCAACAATCTTCCCCCAATGGGACGATATAAGGGATTACTTACAACATTTCCTACAAGTACAAATACAAAGCTCTTCAAATGCTGAAGATGACTGCAGTTGACACTCTTTGTCTTCATCTTGTACCTACGCTTGAGAACTTTTCTTCACTTGTAGGAAAATGATGTAATATGCATGAACTGGATTAACTTCCCCCCAATTCATGCCGCATGTCTTTAGTAGCTTCTCCGTACACTTCTTTTTGGCGAAGTTTTTGAATCAGCTTCCCCCCAAACTGACAACCGTCTTCAGCAGATTAGAAGCTATGATGCAGTTAACACTAACTTTTGAAGTTTTAAGTACGCAACAGAATTTGTAGATAACTATAACACCCCAGCCTGACATGGGTCAAAATGTCACATTATGGTGCCAAATCAGACATACAACGCAAGCGAAAGACTTATAAACATAATAATTACAAAGATATTCTAAGGGAACAAATGAAATGCTAACTGTATACGATATGTAATACAATCCAAGTCTAAAAAAAATGTAAAGGGGCTTCTAATCATCAAAGTAGTCCACTAAGAGCTTCTATGCACTCATCACTCAACCCAGATTCCAACCTAAAACCTGCCGCAGGAAAAGAAATGCGGCTGAGCTTAAAAAGCCAAGTGAACAGATATATATATCAAAACGAATAAACGAAACATATTTAAGTACAAGAAAGAAATCATAAACCCCTGTTGAAATGAATGTCATCTGTCAAATGCATAAGAGATCAACGATCAACTGAACGAATATCATAAGTCAACAGAATGAAGCATCAGATACAAAATTAGAAAGTAATGGGAAATATCAGAAGGCATATCATAAGTGTATCAAAGGTGTACGGAAAGGTCAGATCAGAAATCTACCACGAGCCCAGAAACAAATCAGATCATATTATATCAAATATAACCATAAGTCTTCATAATCATATAGAGGGGAGACCTCTCAAATAGCCCATATAATATGAGGGGAGTCCTCAGTAACCAAATGGAGTAGCTAGCTCCCAAAAATGTGAAAGACGTGTATTGCACACAAGCACCAGTCACCAGACATATATCACTTAACATAACAGATAACAGATCTAGGATGCATCCATACGCCCCTGTAGAAATCATAGTGGCCATAATAACATAATGCGCATATCATATAACAGAAAGGGATGTTATGGGTCATCACTCCCCCACCCTAGATTCATGCCATTTGTGCATCAATGACACGGACATGGAACCCCCATGACTAGTGAATTGGCTCGGGTATCAAACTGAGAGTTAGATATCATATCATAATCAGAGTGTCATAACAAAAGGTTCATATCAAAAGGTTCATATCAAATGGTTCATATCAAATGGTTCAGAAGTGCATAGCAAAGGTTCATGATCAAAGGTTCATATCAGAGATTCATAACAAAGGTTCATAGCAAAGGTATCAAAGCAAAGGGATCATAGTAAAGGTATCAAAATCAGAAGCTAAACAAATCAAAAGGTATAAAAAATTTGTGAGAAACCTTATAAGAAAGGTCAGAATATCTGTACCTTAAACCGAAATTGAAACCATATCAGAAAACATATGGATCGGAAGTTACTCCATTTCAGCGAATCTACACGAATTAATGATCGTTTTATTATTAATAAGCTCCTTTTAAATCAAATTACTCATTTTAGGTTTCTTTCTATTTTTAGTAACTTTCCCTTTTTAGTAATTTTCCAAATATAGTAACTTTTCATTTATAGTAAGTTTGCACTTTAAGTAACTTTAACCATCTTAATTAACTTTCCACTTTTAGCTGGTTTCCTGAATTAGTAAGTTTTCAAATTTAGTAAGTTTTCCAAATTAGTAACTTTGATACTTAAGGGTTATACAAGACAATTAAATAAACTTAAAGGTTTAGTAATGACAATTTCATAGTTTAGAGTTTATTATGCCAATTTATTAAAGTTTAGGGTTACATATGTAAATTATTAAAGTTTAAGGTTCATTTACGATAAATTTAGGACTCCGCCATTTTATAATGTATATTAACGTATTCTCGACTTCACTTTAGACCGCGACCATACAAAACCAATCACTATACAATGCCACACTCAATATTACGTTAAAATCAACTTTAAATTTATGCTCAGGTTTTATTACTCGAAACAATAGTGTCTATATATTAGATTTATTAAAAACAAAACGGAACCGAGGTCGACTTTTATATATATGTTTATCATTTTTCAAGTTGCTATACATAATAACCAGGTTTTTTTTAATGTATTTTAGAGATTAACAAGAGTATCGCAAAGTCGAAACGAAATGTATATAACAACAGATATGGAAGATCCACAACAGAACACGTATGATCTTATGTTTTCATGCAACCTTTTCTATCATTTTATGTAACGTTCTATTATTTCATGTGAACTTTAATGTGATATCATGCGACACAAAATAAACCCGCGACACCCTCTTTTGTGATAGAAAAATAAGCCGAGACAAACATCTCCTTGTGAATGAAAAAAATAAACCGAGACAACACCTTTTATTATTACTTTCGATTCGTAAACCAAACAGAAACAAGCATGCATGTATTTCTCTTTTTATTAGCTCGTATATATTAGGATAAAACATGTTGTGTCGTGCATCTTATGATAAATCAAACGTACAAAACAATGCGAATACAAAACAGGTTCTAGGCCGATTTAATTCCTTATTTTAAGTGACATCTTTTATGATTTCATGTGATATTCCAATTCTTATACATGCATACATACGTGTGTGTCTATATATATATATATATATATATATATATATATATATATATATATATATATATATATATGGGGCTTTATTTTCAGAAACCTGTTAAGTGCGGGAACTGCGAGAACTCTAATTTTGAATTAGAAAACATGCATGTTTATATAAAACATGTATGTTTTCTTACATACACCTTAATACACATACCTGCGTAACATACATGTTCATATAAAACCATTTTGCATTGATATGTTGCACTTAACAGGGTTTTATATGAACATGTATGTTACGCATGTATGTGTATTAAGGTGTATGTAAGTACATGTTTTATATGAACATGCATGTTTTCTAATGCAAAATTGGAGTTCTCGCAGTTCCTGCACTTAACAGAATTCTGAAAATAAAGATACACTATATATATATATATATATATATATATATATATATATATAGCGTTATTGTGGTGACCACTCTTAAAATAAGAACAATAAGAACCAATCTGGACCGTTGAATGTATCATTAATGACATCATGTGATTAAAGATCTTTAAAATGATTGTAATGGCTTTATTGTAAATAAAATGAAATATATGGCAATTCTGGAAACCATTTTACAACCCCCACGCGCCTAACATTCATAGGTACTTTTTATTGTTTTTTTAACACAATTTTTTAATACGTATGTATCTACCACATACAAATCCATTATTTCATTCTCTTTAATATTGGATCAGTTTTGTTATTTTCTTTGTACTATACCGACGTTTTAAAGTTACATAATTTCTAATACACAATTGACAATGTTAATAAAATTTTGATTTCTAAATGTTAATATTACGTAATACATAATTGTTTAAAAATTTGATTCCTAAATTGTTGTAATAAAAAATGTATTGAAGCACAATAAATTTTTGGTTGTATTTGCGGTGACATACTAATATTTTTGACACATTTTTTCTCACATTTTTAGTAAAGTTTCTTGAAGCATAGTAAATTTTTAGTTACATTTTCATTGACACACTAATATTTTTCACAGATTTTTAGTGACACGTAGTTTTATGATACATTTCTAATGACCTACTATATTTTTTGACACACTTCATATTGTGATGCATTACTAGTGACACGTCAAGTTTTTTGATACATATTTAGTGACGTACTTAATCATTTGATACATTAGTAGTGATGCACTAATTTTTTATCTACACCTTTTTTTATTGACATACAACTATAATTTTTGACACATATAGTTTTTTGATACATTTCAATGACAATAATTTTTTTGATAGACTTAATTCCATATGGTTTCTTGATACATTTTCAATGACAAAATAAATTTTTTTGACACATTCATTTATTTTATTTTATTTAACAAATTCATCCATTTATAGGGTGAACATTTTTTGTCATAGCTACCATGATGTTTATAAATGTTTGTTATACACAAAAATAACAACGCAACATCGATATCTACATAATAAACAATAATACATATAATCATTAATGTCTACATAATAAAAATAACAGATGCTACACAACTATATAGAAAATTTAATAGGAGACGAAGAATCCGGCGATGGCGTCGGTACGGTTTAATTGGCGATTGACACACAACCTGATGATGTCTTTATTCAAGAGATTTACAACACAATATATTTTATAAACAATTTATAATACTTAAAAATACAAATACCCAAATTATAATTTAACATTTACAATTATCTACTGATACTCCAAAACTATCAATTAATGGATATTCAAAAAGCATAGACAATTAAAACCTTCAAGTATTTGATGCACATCAGTTTGAGTATTGATACACGTCAATTTGGTGATTCACATACCTGATAAATTTCTAACTTTTATTTTCAAATGCTATACATAAGATTAAAAGAGAAAAACACTTAAAAAATAACAAAAAAATAGATCTATAATCGCGTTTCGGATGCGTCCAATGCCGTAACGAAACTTTCAGATTGTGGCGCCACAAATCTTGACGGCGACGTCGCCAAGAGCTTGTGGGGCTGTGATGATGTCGAGGATGTACTTGTGGCGGCTGGGAAACATGGAGGTTTTGAGGAAGATGGTGAAGTTGCAAAAAGAGAGAAGTACAGATCTAATATTTTTTTTGTTATTAATATTTTGATGAAAGAGGTTACATATTAGGATTTACCTATAATACCCTTAGATACATTATTATTAGTTTACAATTTCTTTTAAATGAAAAAGACACTTGGCAAAATATAATTGGTTCCTATTGTTTTTATTTTAAGTTTGGTTATATATATATATATATGAGGAAAATTCAAATGCATACATATTTTTTTGTGCATAGCAATGGACAAATCATCACCCTCCATCCTTTTTGATCTAATGGCCTAGATTAATCTAAGATTTAATATGCTTAACCTTAATACTCCCAACTATATAAAGCCTTTTTTTTCTTTTCTTTTTTTCATTCGCTTCATTTTTTACACACACTTCATGTGTGTGTTTCCTCTACTCTTATTGCTTCCATTCATAAATCAGTTATATTACCATTCGATCATCATCACCGTTCCGATCATCATCTCCATCACTATTCCAATCACCATCACTGTTCCGATCATCATCTGATCATCACCATCAATGTTCCGATCACCACTCCGATTACCATCACTGTTCCGATCGATAGTTACCGTGTCTTTCATCATCACCGTTCTGATCACCATCACCAGCACCACTCCGATCACCATCACCGTTATGATCATTATCAGCATTTTTTATGGCTTCTTTTGATATGAAATAAGTGTTTGTTTTAAAAGTAGATTTGATTGATATTGTTGCGGTTGATAATGTTGTTGAATCAGTTGGTAATTATGTGAATCAAGTTGTTAACATTTCTTCTTATCAAGTTGCACACCAAGTTTGATGAAATGTGTAAGTAAAAAATATTTGATAATTTTGTTATCTGCTTTTGTAATTTTGCTTATTTATTAAGTTGTTAGTTGAATTTATGTTTTTAACTGCATTTGAATGCTGTTTTTGTGTCTAATTGTGGTTTTGAATCTACTCTGTAGCATATGTTTAATATCACCAGTGATATTTGAAGTTGATGATTATAAGCTGGTTTAGTATCACTAGTGATATACGTTTAGTATCACCAGTGATAATTGTTAGTCTGTTTATTTATAAGTTGTTTATGTTAAGATGTTTAATTTTCTTATATAATATTTTTGACATTTTGATGAGGATGAAAATATGATGAGGCGAAAAGTGTACCGCTTTTAAAGGGTCATTTAAGCCAGAATTCGAGATTATTTGATCAATTATTGCCCTAAATCGTTCCTTTTGTCATTTTAGGTACTTTTGAGGAGAAATCTGAAAAAGGAAGCATTTTGGACGTTTTTGGAGCTTAAAAGTAAAGAAAACGGCAAACTCTCAAATTTCCTTGCTGGAACAGTACCTGACGACGTCTAGAGTTTGTTAGTGACGGCGTCAAGAGTGGCAAAAGAGGTGGAAGTGGAAAATACACGTGACGATCCAGAATGTTTTTAGACTTATTGGCCTGACGGCGTCACCAAGGCCGTCAGGGTCCAAATACATGTGACGGCCCAGAGCTCATTCCTACATGACGGCGTCAGAAATGGATATAGGCAATACGAATTTCATCATGGCGGCGAGTTGACGGCGTCAGAGGTTAATACATAACGCCGTCAGGATGCATAGTCTATATATATTTTTCCAAATTTTCATTGTAAGTGTGCAACTTTTAGGGAATAAAACCCTAGACGAATTTTACAGCTTTTTCAAGGGTTTCAACCCCTTGATTCTTCCATGTTCAATTGAAGATAAGTATTTATTCAAATCATTCAATATGTCTATGTGTTGTGTGATTATATCTTACGCTTGTTGATGAGGCGAAAAATGAACCGTTTTTAGGGGGTCATTTTAGCCCGGATTCGAATTTATTTGATCAAATATTGCTTTAAATCGTTCCTTTTGTCATTTTAGGTATTTTTGGAGTGAATTCTGAAAAATGAAGCATTTTGGACGTTTTTGGAGCATTTAAGTGAAGAAAACGGCAAAGTCTTATTTTTCCTTGCTGGGAACAGTACCTGACGGCGTCAAGAGTTTCCAAGTGACGGTGTCAAGAGCAATACAAGAGGTGAAAGTGGATAAAGTCTGTGACGGTCCAGAGAGTTTTGTACTAGGGACATGACGGCGTCACCATAGGCCGTCATGGTCCAAATGTTAGTGACGGCCCAGAGCAACTTTACACATGACGGCGTCAAAAGTGGATCTAGGCAATCTGATTTCATTATGGGCGGAGAGTTGACGTCAGAATTTTCTTCTTGACGCCGTCACCCTGTAAAATCTATATATAGTTTTGCAATTTTCATTCATTAGAGTGTAACTTTTAGGGTGTAACTTTGGAGAAAAACCCTAGCCGATTTTCATAGCTTTTTCAAGGGTTTTTACCCTTTGAAACCTCTTATATTCAATTGAGATAAGTACTCTTTCAATTCAATCAATATGTCTATGTGTTGCTTGAATATATCTTACACTTGTCTTCAATTTAACATGCTTGGCTAGATCTCCTGTGTGTTTGCTTAGATGTAGTGAAACCTAGATGTTAATTATGGGTTGATTGTTTATTTATAGTTGTTACGGATGATTGTATTCGATGTTAGGCTTAAGAAAACTGGCAGACTTCCATTGGTAACATGCTTGAACGTCTTAAGAAACATGATTAGAGGTGTACTATGATTTTTGGTTGTATTTAATGCGTAGGAAAATTCTAATGATCCCATGTTAGGAGCTTCTAACGGCTCGACATAGGAGTTAAGTAGGATCCTATAGAGTTAGGGAATATTGTATACGGCCCTACGACTAGTATTAAGGAATACGAACCGTCATCCATGCAATTGTAACAAATTATCAACCTGTAAAAGATATCTAGGGAGTAATGAAACCTAAGTAAACACAACTCTCCCTATTATTGTTTACACCACATTAGTATAATTAGCGTTATTTTCATTTTTGTTATTTTATTTTGATTGCATCTTTAGTTATTGGGTTAGTTGGCTAGCAACTTATTCCGCCCACTCTTCCAAAACCCGAGATTTTAATTGCTTTTATAAAATATAAAAACACAAAAATAATCATCTCTCACCTCTATACCTAGTTTTTAGGCTTTCTAATCCTAGCGACACTATTCTTGAGTTGAACGATCAGTCCCTCGGTACTTGTTACTATACTATACTACAACAATCAGGTACACTGCCTGGTGGGGGTTGTAAGCTTCTCGAGATCCCTCGAGAGGTAAAGCCTGGTGCGATTCCCACGTATCAAGTTTTTGGCGCCGCAGCCCGGGGAATAGTTATTGTCTAGGTTAGGATTTCTTTTTATTAGGTCTACTCATTAGATTCCTATCGAGTGAGATTTTATTTTTCTTTTTATTAGCTTTCTCGTAGTCTATCTTTTCTTTGTGTCTTTGTTCGTAAAAACCTTTCCATTGACTCTTCCGTTCACCATTATGTAGAACGTGAATCCACCAAGTCCGACACTAGAGTTTTACCAAAAAAAATATAATTACACCAATTTGGATATACCAAGATGGAGGAATGAAATGAGGAGGACAGGATCTTATATTGATTTTACTGAGTACCTTGAGAAAAGAGGCCAAGTGCATAAGACATTTAAAGAATTCACCTTAGGAGCTCCATCAACCCCTCAAAATGCCTCACTTAGTGAAACCTATGCACCATATGAGCCGTCACCTAGGATAGTTTCGTATGAGCCACCTAGCTGCATATCATGGTTAGGCACTACCATAATACAGGATGAACACATAAAGACATTTAAAGAATTCACCTCAGGAGCTCTATCAACCCCTCAAAATGCCTTACTTAGTGAAACCTATGCACCATATGAGCCTTCACCTAGGATAGTTTCGTATGAGCCACCTAGCTGCATGTCATGGTTAGGCACTACCATAATACAGGATGAACACATAGGTGACCTTGATGTGATGGAGGATGTAGCCGAACATGATCACATTGATCAAAAAGACCTAGGTTTTGTGATCGATGATGATGAATCTCAAGAAACACATGATGAATCTTTTGGGCAATTTGAATATAGCAGTCAGAATATTGAGGATGATCCTTATGATTCGGATATAGAAGTTGAGATGCCTAGAGAAGCACTTGAGATACTTGGGAAAATGTTAGGGTTAGATTATAATAAAACACATGTTGAGGATATAGGTGATCTTGACACAAGGAATGATGAAGTAAATAACATAAGCTCACAAAGTACCCCACAAGTCCTACCATCATTTGAGGCATACACACCGCCCGTGACATACCTGGAAGAAGTAGAAGAGACTATAGGAACCCCAATTGAGGTAGAGCCCTTAGACCAAACACAACTAGATGAAATAGGTTTGAATACTTGTATTCACAACCTTTCTCTTAGTTCTAAGGAAGTTCCTAGTTTTGATGAACCGGAACCTCAACCTAATCCGTTACCTAATATTCCATCCTTGGATGAAAATTTAGGAATTGAAAAAGGTCCCGATCTACTAATAAAACCATATAGTCCAGGTAGTCTTAGGATAAAGGTGGTAGACTTTAAGCCATGTAGAGAGGAAGCTGACATAGGAGTGAACCATGACCTTACATACTTACATTACCCATTCATGATTGATCGTAAGAAAAATTATGAGTTTAAACCAGGTTTGTTAGGTCAAGATGGATTCCCAACTAGAAGTCTCTCAAAGTTGATAGAAGATAATCCCCTTTTAGGAGAAAACTTCAACTCACCCATTGACCCAATTGAACTAGGTAAGGTTATGATAGGAGCACAGCCCTTTGAGCATATAATTCATCTACCACTCTTTCCTCACGTGGCATACTTCCACCGAGATGGTGTGTATCACTACTATCACCCGCACTTAATCCTAAGTGTAGGGAAAACCTCACCTTTATCCGTGAAATAAGGGTAGAGTCAGGCTCGTGACTCGAACAAAAACAAGCGCTTCTTGAGAGGCAACCCATGTTCTGTGTTTTTATTTGTTTGATTTTATTTGTTTCTGTATGCATGTTTTATTTTTATTGTTGGTAAATCATGTTTCAAAATAAATTTTGAAAATACTTTATTTTGTTTTTAACTTCGTCTTAATTACATATAAAGGTATTTTGCAAAAGCTAAGTGTAAGGGAGACCCAAATTTGTTTCTAAGAACGAAATTGATCTTGATTCGCCACAATATTAAATGAACATGTATATTAGTATTTGTTAGAGTCAAATGCTTGTATCGAGTCATAATTATGTTTTGCAGGATTTTCAAGGAAGTAAGACATAAGTTTTTCCAGAAATTTTCCGAAAACTTAACGTAAAGATTTCTGCAGGTCACTTCTGACGGCGTCAAGAATTAATTCCTGACGGCATCATGTGTAAACTTCTGGAAATTTTGCTAGTTTTGTTTTTCTAACGGAGTCTTAAAGTTTTTGTTAATTCTTTAGTTTTATAAACTCCAGGAAATCTGCAAACATTCATTCCACAAGCATTATATCTTAATTTGCTTTCTAGGACTTGTTAGTATATATAGATTGCCGCCGATTTTATGCGAGGTTGCCTTGTTTGTTTTCTCAGGTTTAACAGGTTATGTATGACAAGAAGATGATTTATTTTTCTGGAAGGGAAGCTTTGAATGTTCATTTTCTTGGAGGAAGATCTAACCTTGTTACCACACTATCCACACCGAACGAATCAGGGGAGTATTTGATTTCATTCTTTTACCTATTTCACTTTTACATTCTTTAATTGAACATTGGGGACAATGTTCATCCTAAGTGTAAGGGGAGGGTAAATGATGATACCTTATATAATACACTTACACTTGAGTTTGTTTGTTTGATGGTAGGTGTGTAATAAATCTAAGAGAAATACTTGTTAGTGTAATTTTAGCGCCAAATTTAAAATTTTTTACAACATTTAGGAGTGAAACTTTAGCCTTAACAAGTGTCTCATGGATAGGAGTTGTATGATTAGCACAAAACCGTACTATTCAGAAAAAATTTCCACCCCAATATGTGAGGTTCGCCTTTAGATTTGATAGGAAAAGCATTCATCATTAGTGCTTATGAGTGTACCGGTAGCATTTAGATTCTAGAACTTGCGTTAGTGATGCATCCCGAGACCGCTAGTGAGACTACATTCGTGTAGTAGGATTTACTACATGATAAGAGGCATTAGGAACACCCTTGTGTTAAACCCATATCATAATTACTTGATCATTTAAGTCATATTACTTGGCTAGTAAAGTCAACTAATTTTTCCCACACCTTAGCGTTGTACTCATTTTTAGTACACGAAACCCCTAGTACACCCCTCCGAGCCTATCCTTTCGTTTCTAACTTTAAGCATCTTACTTAAAGGAAGAATTTGTTACAACCCACCCAAATGTACACCCAAATCGCCTTAGCCTTCGGTGTATGCACTCATCTTTAGTGCATTATTGTTACATGTTTAAACCCTTAGTTAATTATCTAATTGATTACATGGTTGCTAAGTCGAGTCATATCTTGTACATATTGTTTTGGGACGATTGGGTCTCATAGGTAAAGTACTATTGATATGGAGTAATGGGGAAGAACACTATATTATTACCTCCATATGTGCGTTAATCTTAAAAGTGCTCCAAGTGTTTTGGTTATCTTGATTCGAGTCATTATACTAGTTTATTGTAAAGTATGTAAAAATTCAAGTGTAAGGGGAATATCCATTCCCTATGATGTATTATTTTGGATGGTAGAGTAAGAGTGTATGCAAAAAAAAAAAAAAAAAAAAAAAAAAAAAAAAAAAATCGAAAAATTAAGAAAAAGAAACAAAAAATAGAAAAAGAAAAAGAGAAAAACATACGGACCAGCATCCCGTTTCATTCTATGTTTGTTTTATGTTTTTGTTATTTTTTATTTATTAGCTTAAGTCGAGTCTAGTCTTGGCTTAGCAACGCCATATTGTACATGTAATTAACCAAGATGATTAACTCGCCACCAGTAAATATTGCATATATCCAACAAAACCGTGTATTCCATATCCCTACACCTAACGTTATAACCCTTCAAAAGACCTCTTTGATAGTTTATCCTAGGTGCTTACGCCAAGCGGTGGAGGTTTGATTCTTTCCCAAGCCTATGGTAATCTATTTTGCTATGACAGGTAGTGAGAGATGTTTTCCATTTCCATATTGTGATATATACTTTATTACACCCGAGAGATGTGAGTATCTAAACACTATTTGTGAGGTGCTAGTGTATGACCTCCGTGCTTGTCTTTGGTATTTAGTGGAACGATTATTTGTTGTAATTACTTTTATATTAGTGTTAAATGACCCCTAACTTGTATTTTGAATAGAATAAAAGCGCATTTGCTTGCGGACAAGCAAATCTCAAGTGTAAGGGTATTTGATGAGGCAAAAAATGAACCGTTTTTAAGGGTTCATTTTAGCCCGGATTCGAATGTCTTTGATCAAATATTTCCCTAAATCGTTCCTTTTGTCATTTTAGGTACTTTTGGAGTGAATTCTGGAAAATGAAGCATTTTGGACGTTTTTGGAGCATTTAAGTGAAGAAAACGGCAAAGTCTTAATTTTCCTTGCTGGGAACAGTACCTGACGGCATCAAGAGTTTCCAAGTGACGGCGTCAAGAGCAATGCAAGAGGTGGAAGTGGATAAAGTCCGTGACGGTCCAGAGAGTTTTGTACTAGGGACATGACGGCGTCACCATAGGCCGTCATGGTCCAAATGTTAGTGACGGCCTAGGGCAACTGTACAAATGACGGCGTCAAAAGTGGATCTAGGCAATCCGATTTCATTATGGGCGGTGAGTTGACGGTGTCAGAATTTTCTTCTTGACGCCGTCACCCTATAAAATCTATATATAATTTTGCAATTTTCAATCATTAGAGTGTAACTTTGGAGAAAAACCCTAGTCCGATTTTCACAGCTTTTTCAAGGGTTTTTACCCTTCGAAACCTCTTATGTTCAATTAAGATAAGTACTCTTTCAATTTAATCAATATGTCTATGTGTTGCTTGAATATATCTTACACTTGTCTTCAATTTAACATGCTTGGCTAGATCTCTTGTGTGTTTGCTTAGATGTAGTGAAACCTAGATGTTAATTATGGGTTGATTGTTTGTTTATAGTTGTTACAGATGATTGTATTCGATGTTAGGCTTAAGAAAACCGGCAGACTTCCATTGGTAACATGCTTGAACGTCTTAAGAAACATGATCAGAGGTGTACTATGATTTTTGGTTGTATTTAATGCGTAGGAGAATTCTAATGATCCCATGTTAGGAGCTTCTAACGGCTCGACATAGGAGTGAAGTAGGATCCTATAGATTTAGGGAATATTGTACATGGCCCTATGACTAGTATTAAGGAATACGACCCGTCATCCATGCAATTGTAACAAATTATCAACCTGTAAAAGATATCTAGGGAGTAATGAAACCTAAGTAAACACAACTCTCCCTATTATTGTTTACACCACATAAGTATAATTAGCTTTATTTTTATTTTTGTTATTTTATTTTGATTGCATCTTTAGTTATTGGGTTAGTTGGCTAGCAACTAATTCCTCTCACTCTTCCAAAACCCGAGATTTTAATTGCTTTTATAAAATATAAAAACACAAAAATAATCATCTCTCACCTCTAGACCTAGTTTTTAGGCTTTCTAATCCTAGCGACACTATTCCTGAGTTGAACGATCAATCCCCCGGTACTTGTCACGATACTATTGATGCGTAGGGATTGCACCAGGCTTTACCTCTCGAGGGATCTCGAGAAGCTTACAACCCCATCAGGCAGTGTACCTGATCGATGTAGTATAGTATAATGACAAGTACCGGGGGATTGATCGTTCAGCTAGGAATAGTGTCGCTAGGATTAGAAAACCTAAAGACTAGGTCTAGAGATGAGGGATGATTCTTTTTGTATTTTTTAGTTTTTATAAAAGCAATTAAAAATCTCGGGTTTGAAGGAGTTGGGCGGAATTAGTTGCTAGTCAACTAACCCAATAACTAAAGATGCAATCAAAATAATATACTAAAAATTAAAATAAAACTAAATTAACTAAAGTTGTGAGCAATATATGGGAGAATTGTGTTTACTTAGGTTTCACTACTCCCTAGATATCTTTTACAGGTTAATTACTTGTTACAGTTGCGTGGATGACGGATTGTATTCCTTAATACCATTCATGGGGTGGCTTGCTTACTTCCCCAATCCTATAAGCGCCTACTTCACTCCTATGTCGAGCCGGCTAAGAAGCTCCTAACATGGGATCACTAGAATTTACTTATGCATTAAATACAACCAATAAAACCTAGTACACATCGGTTCATGTTTCCTAAGACGTTCAAGCATGTTACACAAAGGAGATCTGCCAGTTTTCTTAAGCCTAACATTGAAATCATTCATCCATTACAACTATAAACAAGTAATCAACATATAATTAACATCTAGGTTTCATTACATCTAAGCAAACACAAGATAGATCTAGCCTAGCATGTTGAAATCAAGACAAGCATAAGATATATTCAAACAACACATAGACATATTGATTGAATTGAAAGAAGACTTATCTCAATTGAACATGAAAGGATTCAAGGGGTGAAAACCCTTGAAAATACTGTAAAATACGACCTAGGGTTTACAAAGTTTGGCCCTAGTATTCTCCACACAAGTTCCTCTCTTTATGAATGAAAAATAGAAAAGTATATATAGATTCTGATAGGTGACGGCGTCAAGAACAAAATTCTGACGCCGTCATCTCGCCGCCAAATAATTTCTCAGACTACCAAGATCTGGGTCTGACGCCGTCATGTGTACTCCTTATGCAGGCCGTCACCAAAAATAGTCTTGACGCCCTTGTTGTGACGCCTTCAGGTTTTCACTGGGTCGTCATGGATTTTACTCTTGACGCCGTCATGATTTTCTTCTTGACGCCGTCAGGTACTGTTCTCAGCATGGAAAATTAAGTCTTTGCTGTTTTCTTCACTTTTATGCTCCAAAAATGTCCGAATTGCTTCCTTTTCCAGAATTCACTCCCAAAGTACCTAAAATCACAAAAGGAACGATTTAGGGCAATATTTGATCAAATAAATTCAATTCCGGGCTTAAATGACCCCCTAAAAGTGGTTCATTTTTCGCCTCATCAACTATACTACAACGATCAGGTACACTGCTTGGTGGGGGTTGTAAGCTTCTCTAGATCCCTCGAGAGGTAAAGCCTGGTGTGATTCCCACGTATCACTTGTCTTCTCTTTGACATGCTAGGCTAGATTTTCATTATGTTTGCTTAGATGTAGTGAAACCTAGATGTTGATCATGGGTTTATTGTTTGTTTATAATTGTTACGGATTATTGTATTCGATGTTAGGCTGAAGAAAACTGGCAGACGTCCATTGGTAACTTGCTTGAACGTCTTAAGAAACATGATCGGAGGTGTACTATGATTTTTGGTTGTATTTAATGCGTAAGAGAATTCTAATGATCCCATGTTAGGAGCCTCTAACGGCTCGACATTGGAGTGAAGTAGGATCTTATAGGGTTAGGGAATATTGTACACGGCCCTACGACTAGCATTAAGGAATATGACCCATCATCCATGCAATTGTAACAAGCTAATCAACCTGTAAAAGATATATAGGGAGTAATGAAATCTAAGTAAACACAACTTTCCTCATTATTGTTTCCTCCACATTAGTATAATAGTTTAATTTTCATTTCTTTTATTTTATTTGATTGTATCTTGAGTTAATTGGATTAGTTGGCTAGCAACTAATTCCACCTGCTCCTTCAAAACCCGAGATTTTACTTGCTTTCCATAAAATATAAAAATACAAAAAGAATCATCCCTCACCTCTAAACGTAGTTTAGTAGGCTTTCTAATCCTAGCAACACTATTCATGAGTTGAACGATCAATCCCTCAGTACTTGTCACTATACTATACTACAACGATTAGGTACACTGCCTGGAGGGGGTTGTAAGCTTATTAAGATCCCTTGAGAGGGAAAACCTGTTGCGAGGGCGCAATTCCCACGTATCAAGTTTTTGGCGCCGCAGCCCGGGGAATAGTTATTGTCTAAGTTAGGATTTCTTTTTATTAGGTCTACTTGCTAGATTCCTTTCTAGTAAGGTTTTATTTTTATTTTTAGGTTTTCTTTAGTCTATCTTATTTCTTTGTTTCCTTTGTTCGTAAACTATCTCGATGAATAACAACAGCATTGATCAATTGATTCCTGTTATTCGTGTTTTTCGTCATAGGAATTTCCAAATGCCCGCCCCGATCCCTTTTGTGGAAAATGAGAACCCACCTAACCTCTCGCCTAACCATCACTTTGACAATAATTCTGAGATGGAGGAGTCTGACAATGATAATGACCATAGGGCTAGTCCTTTTTACTATTCGGACTCCGATGAGGACCTAGATGATGGTGACGTAATTAATGAGGATAGGATGGAAGATGAAGTGTTCCCTCTTAGGTATGTCGACCCTAGAACAAGGATTGAGAATGATAGCTCATTTAATATGCAATTTCCTTGTAAAATTGGATTTAGGAGCTTTGATGCCTACCTTAACTCATCTCTACCAATGAACATAATCTCGCGTAGTGAATACAATAAAATTATGGTAGATGAGTTAGAATACAAAGGAGATAATATTGTTGCTAGGGCAATGGCATTGCATGTGTTTGTAGGAAGCTTTGTTTATCTGGTTGAGTTCATTGTTATGGAGAATTTAGGAGAATTTATCGATAGTAAGTTAACCCAAGTAGTGTTTGGGAAACCCTTCAAAAGGTTAACCAACCTTGATGAAAAACTTATGGAAGGGTTAATTACATTCTCGGATGGGGATGAAGATTTTGTTTACCAAATGCCCCGTGCACACCCTAGGTTCAAGGATTTTTCTATGGAAAAATGTAATAGGTATCCACCCCTTGAAATGCTAACTGAGAATCATAAAAGGAAAGGACTTAATTATCCTCATGAAAAGAATAAAAGGTATTATCGCGGATGTTTAAAGCTAAGTGATGACTATAAGAAAGATGAGGCGACTATTAGATGGCTCATCCTAGGGTATGTGAGCATAAGCGACACACGATAGCCCATGGCCTTGAGTCTAGCTACAAGACTCGTAAATAAAGAAAAGCGCTTCTTGGGAGGCAACCCATGATTTGTGTGTTTTTATTTGTTTGATTTTTATTTGTTTGATATTATTTGTTTCCGTATGCATGTTTTATTTTTATTGTTGGTAGATCATGTTTCAAACTAAATTGTGAAAATGCTTTATTTTGTTGTTTAACTTGGTCTTAACTTCATATAAAGGTATTTTGCAAAAGCTAAGTGTAAGGGGAAACCCCAAATTTGTTTATAAGAACGAAAATGATCATGATTCGCCACAATATTAAATGAGCATGTATATTAGTAATTGTTAGAGTCAAATGCTTGTATCGAGACATAATGATGTTTTGCAGGATTTTTCAGGAAATAGGACATAAGTTTTTTCCTGAAATTTTCCGGAAACTTAACATAAAGATTTTTGCAGGTCACTTTTGGCGGCGTCAGGGTTTAACACCTGACGACGTCACGTGTAAAATTCTGAAAATTTTGCAAGTTTTGTTTTTCTAACGGAGTCCTAAAAGTTTTTGTTAATTCTTTAATTTTATAAACTCCAGGAAATCTGCAAACATTCATTCCACAAGCATTATATCTTAAAATGCTTTCTAGGATTTGTTAGTATATATAGATTGCCGCCGATTTTACGCGAGGTTGCCTTGATTGTTTTCTCAGGTTTAACAGGTTATATATGACAAGAAGATGATTTATATTTCTGGAAGGGAAGCTTTGAACGTTCATTTTCTTGGAGGAATATCTAACCTTGTTAACACACTATCCACATCGAACGAATCAGGGGAGTATTTGTTTTCATTCTTTTACCTATTTTACTTTTACATCCTTTAATTGAACATTGGGGACAATGTTCATCCTAAGTGTAAGGGGAGGGTAAATGATGATACCTTATAGGATACTATTGCACTTGAGTTTGTTTGTTCGATGGTAGGTGTGTAATAAAACTAAGAGAAATACTTGTTAGTGTAATTTTAGCGCCAAATTTAAAATTTTTTACAACATTTAGGAGTGAAGCTTTAGCCTTAACAAGAGTCTCATGGATAGGAGTTGTATGACTAGCACAAAACTGTACTATTCAGAAAAAATTTCCACCAAAATATTTGAGGTTCGCCTTTAGATTTGAAAGAAAAATCATTCATTATTAGTGCTTATGAGTGTACCGGTAGCATTTAGATTCTAGAACATGCGTTAGTGATGCATCCCGAGACCGCTAGTGAGACTACATTCGTGTAGTAGGATTTACTACATGATAAGAGGCATTAGGATCACCCTTGTGTTAAACCCGTATCATAATTACTTGACCATTTAAGTCATATTACTTGACTAGTAAAGTTAATTAATTTTTCCCATACACCTTAGCGTTGTACTTAGGGCTGTAAACGAACCGAATGAACACGAACGGAGCCCTGTTCATGTTCGTTCATTTAATTTTAAACGGACACGGACGTTTAAACGAACAAATTTTCTTGTTCATGTTCGTTTATTAAGAAAATGAATTGTTCATGTTCGTTTATGTTCGTTCATTAAGACACTAAACGATCGCTAAACGAACATAAATGAAAATAGACAAACAAGCATAAACTTTATTGAACTCTTCACAATTGTTTTATAAGTGTTGCTTTGTTTAAACAAACCAATTTTTAAAATTATAAAATTAAAATATATGATATATGAACGTAGATAGATAAACATAAACGAACCTTAACAAACACCTAATCGGGCGTTCATGAACATAAATGAACGAACGAGACTTTTGTTCATGTTCGTTCATTTAACTAAATGAACGTAAAATATTGTTCATATTCGTTCATTTAATAAACGAACGAACATAAACGAACTTTTTACCGAACGGTTCATGAAATGTTCACTGAACGTTCAGTTCGTTTACAGCCCTAGTTGTACTCATTTTTAGTACACGATACCCCTAGTACACCTCTCCGAGCCAATCTTTTTGTTTCTAACTTTAAGCAATTTACTTAAAGGAAGAATTTGTTACAACCCACCCAAATGTGCAACCAAATCGCCTTAGCCTTCCGTGTATACACTCATCTTTAGTGCATTATTGTTACATGTTTAAACCCTTAGTTAATTATCTAATTGATTACATGGTTGCTAAGTCGAGTCATATCTTGTACATATTGTTTTGGGACGATTGGGACTCATGGGTAAAGTACTTGTGTTATGGAGTAATGGGGAAGAACTTCAAATTATTACCCCCATATGCACATTAATCTTAAAAAGTACTCCAAGTGTTTTGATTATCTTGATTCGAGTCATTAGAGTAGTTTATTGTAAAGTATGTAAAAATTCAAGTGTAAGGGGAATGTACATTCCCTATAATGTATTATTTTGGATGGTAGGGCAAGAGTGTATGCAAAAAAAAAAAAAAAAAAAAAAAAAAAAAAAAGAAATCGAAAAAATTAAGAAGAAGAAAAAAAATAGCAAAAGAAAAAGAGAAAAAAACATACGGACTACCATCCCATTTCATTCTATGTTTCTTTTATGTTTTTGTTATTTTTGATTTATTAGCTTAAGTCGAGTCAAGTCTTGGCTTAGCAACGCCATATTGTACATGTAATTAACCAAGATGATTAACTCGCCACCAGTAAATATTGCCCTTATCCAACAAAACCGTGTTTTCCATATCCCTACACCTAACGTTATAACCCTTTAATAGACCTCTTTGATAGTTTATCCTAGGTGCTTACGCCAAGTGGTGGAGGTTTGATCCTTTTCCAAGCCTATAGTAATCTATTTGCTATGACAGGTAGTGAGAAATGTTTTCCGTTTCCATATTGTGATATATACTTTATTACACCCGAGAGATGTGAGTATCTAAACACTATTTGTGAGGTGCTAGTGTATGACCTCCGTGCTTGTTTTTGGTTTTTAGTGGAACGATTATTTGTTGTAATTACTTTTATATTAGTGTTAAATGACCCCTAACTTGTATTTTGATTAGAATAAAAGCGCATTTGCTTGAGGACAAGCAAATCTCAAGTGTAAGGGTATTTGATGAGGCGAAAAGTGTACCGCTTTAAAGGGTCATTTAAGCCCGAATTCGAGATTATTTGATCAATTATTGCCCTAAATCATTTCTTTTGTCATTTTAGGTACTTTTGAGGAGAAATCTGGAAAAGGAAGCATTTTGGACGTTTTTGGAGCATAAAAGTGAAGAAAACGGCAAAGTCTCAAATTTCCTTGTTGTAATAGTACCTGAAGACGTCAAGAGTTTGTTAGTGACGGCGTCAAGAGTGGCAAAAGAGGTGGAAGTGGAAAATACACGTGATGATCCAGAATGTTTTTAGGCTTATTGGCTTGACGCCGTCACCAAGGCCGTCGGGGTCCAAATACACGTGACGGCCCAGAGCTCATTCCTATAAATTTGTATTTGGACTCTGACGGCCTTGGTGACGCCGTCAGGCCAATAAACCTAAAAACTTTCTGGATCGTTACGTGTATTTTCCACTTCCACCTCTTTTGCCACTCTTGACGCCGTCAATAGTAATCCCTTGACGTCGTCAGGTACTGTTCCCAGCAAGGATTTTGAGACTTCGTCGTTTTCTTCACTTTTATGCTCCAAAAACGTCCAAAATGCTTTCTTTTCCAGATTTCTCCTCAAAAGTACCTAAAATGACAAAAGGAACGATTTAGGGCAATATTTGATCAAATAATCTCGAATTCAGGCTTAAATGACCCGTTAAAAGCGGTACACTTTTCGCCTCATCAAATACCCTTACACTTGAGATTTGCTTGTCATCAAGCAAATGCGCTTTTATTCTAATCAAAATACAAATTAAGGGTCGTTTAACACTAATATAAAAGTAATTACAACAAATAATCATTCCACTAAAAACCAAAAACAAGCACGGAAGTTATACACTAGCACCTCAAAAATAGTGTTTAGATACTCACATCTCTCGGGTGTAATAAACTATATATCACAATATGGAAATGGAAAACATTTGTCACTACCTGTCATAGCAAATAGATCACCATAGGCTTGGGAAAGTATCAAACCTCCACCACTTGGCGTAAGCACCTAGGATAAACTATCAAAGAGGTCTTTTAAAGGGTTATAACGTTAGGTGTAGAGATATGGAAAACACGGTTTTGTTGGATAAAGGCAATATTTACTGGTGGCGAGTTAATCATCTTGGTTAATTACATGTACAATATGGTGTTTCTAAGCCAAGACTAGACTCGACTTAAGCTAATAAATCAAAAATATCAAAAACATAAAACAAACATAGAATGAAACGGGATGGTAGTCCGTATTTATTTATTTATTTATTTATTTTATTATTTTTTTTGCATACACTCTTACCCTACCATCCAAAATAATACATCATAGGGAATGTACATTCCCCTTACACTTGAATTTTTAAATACTTTACAATAAACTACTCTAATGACTCGAATTAAGATAATCAAAACATTTGGAGTACTTTTTAAGATTCACGCACATATGGGGGTAATAATTTGAGGTTCTTCCCCATTACTCCAAAACACTAGTACTTTACCCATGAGTCCCAATCGTCCCAAAACAATATGTACAGGATATGACTCGACTTAGCAACCATGTAATCGATTAGATAATTAACTAAGGGTTTAAACAATTAACAATAATGCACTAAAGATGAGTGCATACACGGAAGGCTAAGGTGATTTGGTTGCACATTTGGGTGGGTTGTAACAAATTCTTCCTTTAAGTAAGATGCTTAAAGTCAGAAACGAAAAGATAGGCTCGGAGGGGTGTACTAGGGGTATCGTGTATGAAAATGAGTACAATGCTAAGGTGTGGGAAAAATTAATTGACTTTACTAGTCAAGTAATATGGCTTAAATGGTCAAGTAATTATGATACAGGTTTAAACACAAGGGTGATCCTAATGCCTCTTATCATGTAGTAAATCCTACTACACGAATGTAGTCTCACTAGCAGTCTCGGGATGCATCACTAACGCAAGTTCTAGAATCTAAATGCTACCGGTACACTCATAAGCACTAATAATGAATGCTTTTCCTATCAAATCTAAAGGCGAAACTCACATATTTGGGTGGAAAATTTTTCTGAATGGTACGGTTTTGTGCTAGTCATAGAACTCCTATCCATGAGATGCTTGTTAATGCTAAAGTTTCACTCCTAAATGTTGTAAAAAATTTTAAATTTGGCACTAAAATTACACTAACAAGTATTTCTCTTAGTTTTATTACACACCTACCGTCGAACAAACAAACTCAAGTGTAATTGTATCCTATAAGGTATCATCATTTACCCTCCCCTTACACTTAGGATGAACATTGTCCCCAATGTTCAATTAAAGAATGTAAATGTAAAATAGGTAAAATAATGAAAACAAATACTCCCCTGATTCGTTCGGTGTGGATAGTGTTGTCAACAAGGTTAGATCTTCCTCCAAGAAAATGAACGTTCAAAGCTTCCCTTCCAGAAATATAAATCATCTTCTTGTCATATATAACCTGTTAAACCTGAGAAAACAAACAAGGCAACCTCGCGTAAAATCGGCGGCAATCTATATATACTAACAAATCCTAGAAAACAATTTAAGATATAATGCTTGTGGAATGAATGTTTGCAGATTTCCTGGAGTTTATAAAACTAAAGAATCAACAAAAACTTTTAAGACTCCGTTAGAAAAACAAAACTCGCAAAATTTTCAGAATTTTACACGTGATGCCGTCAGGTGTTAAACCCTGACGCCGTCAGAAGTGACCTGCAGAAATGTTTATGTTAAGTTTCTGGAAAATTTATGGAAAAACTTATGTCCTATTTCCTGGAAAATCCTGCAAAACACCATTATGACTCGATACAAGCATTTGACTCTAACAATTACTAATATACATGTTCATTTAATATTGTGGCGAATCATGATCATTTTCGTTCTTATAAACAAATTTGGGGTTTCCCCTTACACTTAGCTTTTTCAAAATACCTTTATATGAAGTTAAGACGAAGTTAAACAACAAAATAAAGCATTTTCACAATTTAGTTTGAAACATGATCTACCAACAATAAAAATAAGACTTGCATACGGAAACAAATAACATCAAACAAATAAAAACACACAAAACATGGGTTGCCTCCCAAGAAGCGCTTTTCTTTATTTACGAGTCTTGTAGCTAGACTCAAGGTCATGGGCAATTACGTGACCTCGTCATCAAATGTTACATCCTCCTCACTAATTATTTCATTACCACTTTCTTGATAATGTTTTACGCGTTGTATGTTCACTGTGAATTCTCTATTTTCATCGTCCATTAACACAACAGCGCCCGCTTTAGAGGAGCTTCTCACTGTAAAGGGTCCATACCACCTAGACTTAAGTTTTCCGGGAAATAACCTTAATCGGGAATTATACAATAGAACTTTGTCCCCTTCTGAGAACTCCTTAGGTTTCTTAATTCACTGGTCATGCCATCTTTTTGCCCTTTCTTTATATGTAACGGAGGATTCATACGCTTCTAGCCTTAATTTATCAAGCTCATGGAGCTGCAAGAACCTATTCGTTCCAGCGACTGTATAGTCCAAATTACATGCCTTAAGTGCCCAATAAGCCTTGTATTCAAGTTCCACTGGAAGGTGACACGCCTTGCCATAAACCATGCGGAACGGGGTCGTTCCAATAGGTGTCTTGTAGGCCGTTCGGAATGCCCATAAGGCCTCATCGAGTTTAAATGACCAGTCCTTTCTGTTCTGATTAACCTTCTTTTCCAATATTCTCTTAATCTCCCTATTGGTGTTTTCAACTTGACCATTGGTTTGCGGGTAATAAGCAGTCGAGAACCGGTGGGAGACTCCATATCTTTTCATGACCTTTTCCATTTGCGCATTGCAAAAGTGGGTCCCCCTATCACTAATCAGAGCTTTAGGAATGCCGAACCTAGCAAACAACTTTTCAGTAAATGGATGACTACCCTAGCATCGTTGGTCCTAAGGGCTTGTGCCTCCACCCATTTTGAAACATAATCAATGGCCACTAGAATGTATTCGTTCCCCCTGAAGATGGAAAGGGTCCCATGAAATCAATTCCCCAAACATCGAAAACCTCACAAACTTGTATAAAATTCTGAGGCGCTTCATCTCTTCTTGATATATTCCCGGCTCGTTGACATGCATCGCATGCTTGTATCATATCCTTCACATCACGAAATATTGTAGGCCAATAAAATCCTGCATCGAAAATTTTTCTTGCGGTGGTGTTTATTCCATGATGGCCCCCAGAAGGGCCCGAATGACACTCTTTCATAATCTTCATCGCCTCTTTTCCCGAAACACAGCGCCTGATTACTTGATCAGGACTTCTTCGGAATAAGAAGGGTTCGTCCCAGAAGTAGTATTTTAGTTGGGTAAAGAACCTTTTCTTTTCGTGTCTAGTCATGTGTTCCGAAATGAGCCTGCTTGCAAGATAATTAGCATAATTAGCGTACCATGGCTCAGAATCTGTCATTGACATAAGCTGTTCGTCAGGAAATGATCACCGAATCTCACTCTTGTCAAGCTCTCTAAGGAGAGGATTTTCGAGATGAGAGAGATGATCAACAGCTAAATTCTTTGCCCCCCTTTTATCACGAATTTCAACATCAAATTCTTGTAACAACAAGATCCACCGAATTAGTCGTAGTTTAGCATCTTGCTTAGCAAAAAGGTATCGAAGAGCCGAATGATCAGTAAAAACGACCGTCTTTGAAAGGACAAGATATTGGTGGAATTTGTCGAAGGCGAACACCACGGCTAATAGTTCTTTTTCGGTGGTAGAATAATTCTCTTGAGCAGGATTCATAGTTTTGCTAGCGTAGTATATTGGTTGGAATTGTTTGTTAAACCTTTGGCCTAATACTGCTCCAACAGCATAGTCGCTAGCGTCACACATGATCTCAAAAGGTAATTCCCAGTTGGGTGTAACCATGATTGGGGCTTGTGTGAGTTCCTTTTTCAGGAGATCGAATGCATCCTTGCATTCTTGAGAGAAATCGAAAAGGGCATCCTTTACAAGCAATTGAGTCATTGGCCGAGCTATTTTAGAGAAGTCCTTAATGAACAGCCTGTAGAACCCGGCATGATCCAAGAAGCTACGTATTGCCTTAACAGTAGTGGGATAAGGTAGTTTAGATATAGCTTCAACCTTTGCTTGGTCCACCTCAATCCCAATTCCTGAGACCTTATGCCCTAGCACAATCCCTTCTTTTACCATAAAATGGCATTTCTCCCAATTTAGGACCAAGTTGGTTTCCTCGCAACGTTTGAGCATTTTTTCAAGGTTAGCGAGACAGCGGTCGAAAGAGTCCCCGAAGACTGAGAAATCATCCATGAAAACTTCCATGCTGTCCTCCATTAACTCGTGAAAGATTGCGGTCATGCATCGCTGAAAAGTGGCGAGAGCGTTACAAAGCCCAAAAGGCATCCTCTTATAGGCGAATGTTCCATAAGGGCAAGTAAATGTGGTTTTTTCTTGGTCCTCAGGTGCTATAGGGATTTGGAAATATACTGAGAATCCATTCAAGAAACAGTAGTACTCGTGCCCGGATAACCTTTCCAACATTTGGTCAATCAACGGGAGGGGAAAGTGATCCTTTCTGGTGGCATCATTGAGCTTTCTATAATCGATGCATACCCGCCAACTAGTAACCGTTCTTTGGGGTACCATCTCACCGTTGTCATTTTTCACCACAGTCATTCCTCCTTTCTTTGGTACAACCTGTACAAGACTAACCCACGGGCTATCCGAAATCGGGTATATCAGACCTGCATCCAAGAGTTTGATAACTTCCTTTTTCACCACCTCTTTAATGTTGGGATTTACCCGCCTCTGGGGTTGTACGGCTGGTTTATAGTCTTCTTCCATAAGAATCTTATGCGTGCAAAAGGTCGAGTCAATCCCCTTAATGTCGGATACACTACATGCGAGGACTCCTTTATATTTCTTTAAAACTCCTAAGAGTCTATCCTTTTGCCCATGTTCAAGGGAAGAATTTATGATTACTGGCAGTTGATCCTCTCCCAGGAGGAAGGCATACTCCAGGTGGTTTGGGAGTTCTTTAAGTTCCAGCTTAGGTGGTTCGATAATGGAGGGCTTTAGCTTGTTTTCGGGTTTACCGAACTCGAGCGGTTCAGTGGTCTCTTGTCTGGGGTAGAAGGAGACTGCGCTAGCGCTCTCCGTCTTCTCCTTCTCCATTATGGGGAGGAAACTCTCATCACGTAACTAGCCTTCTTGGATTTTTTCATCAACACAGTTGTTAATGACATCAGTTAATTCATCGACCTCTCCGATGAAATAGAGCCGATTAGCTACTTCGAGAGATAGATTCATAGTGTCTTTAATATCAAAGGTCAAACTATCGGTCCCTACTCGTAAGGTTAACTTGCCGTCGTGAACATCGATAACTGCACGAGCGGTGGCAAGAAAGGGTCTCCCTAAGATGATGGGTGCCAGGTCATCCTCCTCCATCTCCAAGATCACGAAGTCAACCGGAAATTTGAACTTCCCTACTTTAACTAGCACATTCTCGCATATCCCCAAGGGATATTTGACCGATCTATCGTCTAGTTGGATGTTCATACGGGTAGGTTTTAGTCCGTAATATCCTAGTTTGAGGAGCATGGAGTAGGGCATGAGGTTGATGCTTGCCCTTAAATCGGCAAGAGCATTCTTTATCGATAGAGATCCTATGGAACAGGGCAAGGTGAAGCTGCCTGGGTCGTCTACCTTTTTTGGTAGCCCTCGTTGGGTCACCACCGAACATTCTTCTCCCAGAGTCACAAGACCCTCGAGTTTCTTTCGATTGGCAAGCAATCTTTTGAAGTATGAGCTAAACTTGGGCATGTGATAGCAAGCATCAAGGAGAGGCATAGTGACCACTGAATCTTTTAGATATGACAAGAATCTCTTATTATCGTTTTCAATCTTCTGATTTTTTAGGCGGGATGGAAATTGGATTCTCACAGGTTGGTTAGATGGAGTTGGTGGAGATGGGGTCACGAGAGGAGGTTGTTCAGGAGCCTCGTTGCTCACATTACCTTCCTCCTCGCGGGGATCGTTTGGCTCAACGGCGATAGGATGTTGGCTCAGATAAGGAGGGTCTTTGGTTGTTGTTCTAGCTCGAGTAGTAACCGCGAGCAGGGGATCTTTTTGGCTCACTGGGGGCCTGTTATGGCCATCAAGGGTGGCATTAAGCTTGTTGAACCATTTTTCCATGTCATTCTGTTGCTCAGCGATGAGCTCGTCAAGACCTTTCAATTCTAAGCCTTTTTCTTGAGTAAAGTGCCCAAGGTCATCCTCAAAAGTGCTCCTAATTTTGAATTCCGGGCCTTCCTCTCCTTCTTTTCTTTTCACCAGATTCCCCAAAAAGTATAATCATCGTTTTGGTAAAAAGGAAAAAGGGAGGGGTCAGCGTATATGTCATGTCCCGACAAACACGCATGTTCAGTCGTGGTTTCTCCTCCGCATTCCTCTACTTCGTACGGGCCCCCACAGTAGTCGCAGATCAAGTAAGGATTTGAAAGTTGTTTAGTTGTTCGCGACCTTGCAAGGTATACCACCCTTTCGTGAATTTTCCTCAACCGATCCGAGGGTGTGTGTGTGATTTCGGATATGCTCATGGTCGAATCGGGTTCATCCCAAGTATCGTCCTGGTCTTGGGCATATTCTTAATCCTATTCCACCCTTTCTCGGCGCTTAGATTAGCTATTTTCCCTTTTCTTGAATTATTGATTCCGTTCTGGTCGTTTGGGGAGACATTGTCGTAGAAGATTTGGACCAGAAGCCAAAGTTCGATGCCATGATGGGGGAATTGTCTTATTAGATCCTTGAATCTAATCCATGATTTATGGATGGGTTCTTCCTTTCCCTTTCAGAAACGAAGGATCCTATCCCTAAATGTTGAGGTTTTCCCTGCTGGGAAGAACTTCTCATAAAACTTAGATATAAGTTGCTCCCATGTAAAAATGGACTCGGAGGGAAGTCTATCATACCACTCCTTGGCATTTTCAAAAAGAGTGAAAGGGAAGAATCTCAATTGGGACGTGTTTCTAGTGGCCCCATCCGTATGGAGGGTGTCCACTATCTTTAAGAAATCCCTGATATCTTGAATTGGGTCATCGGTATGTAGCCCGCGAAACTTGCATACACTTTTGGACAAGCCAAACATCGTTTGCACGCAAGACCTCATCGGTGCGTTCGTTTGGGAAAACAATGGCATTTGAGAAGCCACGGGGATTCGGGGAGGAGTAGTCCTTATGGCGCTTAGGGGTGGGAGTTTCAGGGGTGCTCATATCGTTGGTGGATTGGGGGCTAGAGGGCGTGAGGTGATTATCTGAATCTTATTCAGAAAGGGCCTTATCAAAGTTTATGGCTATGCTAGATGGTTCAGGTGTTGGGAGAGATTGCTTTAGCCTATGCATTTCCCTTTCAGGTTCTGCATATGGCAAAACGAGATTTCTTACGGACCTACGACTCCTAGTGATTCTAAGGTTAGAGATATCTTCATTTTCCATGATGGCGGATGGTGATGGTTACGAACAAAGAAACAAAGAAATGAGATAGACTAAAGAAAACCTAAAAATAAAAGTAAAAATCTTACTAGAAAGGAATCTAGCAAGTAGACCTAATAAAAAGAAATCCTAACCTAGACAATAACTATTCCCTGGGCTGCGGCGCCAAAAACTTGATACGTGGGAATTGCGCCCTCGCAACAGGTTTTACCTCTCAAGGGATCCTGAGAAGCTTACAACCCCCACCAGGCAGTGTACCTGATCGTTTTAGTATAGTATAGTGACAAGTACCGGGGGATTGATCGTTCAACTCAGGAATAGTGTCGCTAGGATTAGAAAGCCTACTAAACTAGGTCTAGAGGTGAGGGATGATTCTTTTTGTATTTTTAATTTTTTTATGAAAGGAAGTAAAATCTCAGGTTTTGAAAGAGTGGGCGGAATTAGTTGCTAGCCAACTAACCCAGTTAACTAAGATGCAATCAAAATAAAATAAAAGAAATAAAAATTAAACTATTATACTAATGTGGTGGAAACAATAATGAGAAAAGTTGTGTTTACTTAGATTTCATTACTCCCTAGATATCTTTTACAGGTTGATTAGCTTGTTATAATTGCATGGATGACGGGTTATATTCCTTAATACCAGTCGTAGGGCCGTGTACAATATTCCCTAACTCTATAAGATCCTACTTCACTCCTATGTCGAGCCGTTAGAAGCTCCTAACATGGGATCTTTAGAATTCTCTTACGCATTAAATACAACCAAAAATCGTAGTACACCTCCGATCATGTTTCTTAAGACGTTCAAGCAAGCTACCAATGGAAGTCTGCCAGTTTTCTTAAGCCTAACATCGAATACAATCATCCGTAACAATTATAAACAAACAATCAACCCATAATCAACATCTACGTTTCACTACATCTAAGCAAACACAATAAAAACCTAGCCTAGCATGTTAAAGAGAAGACAAGCGTAAGATATAATCACACAACACATAGACATATTGAATGATTTGAATAAGTACTTATCTTCAATTGAACATGGAAGAATCAAGGGGTTGAAACCCTTGAAAAAGCTGTAAAATTCGTCTAGGGTTTATGCCCTAATATCCCAAACAAAGTTCCACACCTTACAATGAAAAATTGGAAAAATATATATAGACTATGCATCCTGACGGCGTCATGTATTAACCTCTGACGCCGTCAACTTGCCGCCATGATGAAATTCGTATTGGCTAGATCCACTTCTGACGCCGTCATGTAGGAATGAGCTCTGGGCCGTCACGTGTATTTGGTCTCTGACGGCCTTGGTGACGCCGTCAGGCCAATAAGCCTAAAAACTTTCTGGATCGTCACGTGTATTTTCCACTTCCACCTCTTTTGCCACTCTTGACGCTATCTCTAGTAATCCCTTGACGTCGTCAGGTACTGTTCCCAGCAAGGACTTTGAGACTTTGTTGTTTTCTTCACTTTTATGCTCCAAAAGCGTCCAAAATGCTTCCTTTTTCAGATTTCTCCTCAAAAGTACCTAAAATGACAAAAGGAACGATTTAGGGCAATATTTTATCAAATAATCTCGAATTCGGGCTTAAATGACCCCTTAAAAGCGGTACACTTTTCGCCTCATCATATACAAAGTTTTTTACTCAGAAACTCAACCAAATGTAAACACTAAAAAAAACAACCAATAAAACAACTAAATAATTAGTAAGAAGCATCATACTTTCATTCCGAGATTCAGTAGGTTCATTTTGAACCGGTTTTTTCGTGGATCTGCTTGTGCACTCGATGATTCTTCCATTTTTGTGGTTTATTGATGATTTGAACGGTTAAAAAGTGGTTATTTTTTATTTGTTATGGTGGTTTTTGATGATAGTTAGAGAGAGAAAGTGAGTTTTTTGTGATATCTGATGTGTGGAAAGTGAGAGGTAGGGGGTGAGGTAAGTTTGGTGAGTTGGAAAAAATGGTCCCTCTTTGTTTTTTATTATTAAATATTATTTTTTTAAATGGAGGCTTCTGATTGGTCCATTGGTATGTGAGGGTCTTTGAGTTTGCAAAACAAAATGTCTCATATATATATATATATATATATATATATATATATATATATATATATATATATATATATATATATATATATATATATACACACTAGATGTCGAAGCCTGCCCGATGGGCGGGCATGACTTATAAAGTTCCTTGTAAGGTATCAGTTAAGTAGGACTTTTTTATTAATGTGCTAAACTCGAAAATTAGTTAACCGTTATTAAGTATTAAACAATTTGATAGAAAACAATTTACAATTCCAATTTTTATGTTTTTTGCTTTTTAGTTTATAATAAGTGACCTATTTATATCTCAAGACTCAAAGATTATTTTTAGTTGTGATTATTATTTAGTTGTGATTAAGACAAAAAAACATTATCGTATACCCAAAGACTCACGATATACCTCTCATTAGCATTCTTAACCTCTTCAAACAATTTTCTAGTTATTAAGTCTTACTCAAAGAAAAATAATAATAATAACAATAATAAACAACTTCCTTAATCTTGCTTTCTTTTAAAGTTAATTTATTGCCGAATTAATCAACTTTTATACACATAGGCAAGACAAGGATGCCATAACTTGTATGACGATGAGATTAATTACACTTACTGTATTAGACCTAATCAACCATTGACACGATAATATTGTCAAATAAAAAGTCACAGCTCTTTATGAAGCAACGTCAATATTGCAATTCTCCTATATTTTTCGTGATAAATACTGTACAGTACTAAAGTTGAGATAAGTATTTGAAAAGGATATCGGATGTTATTGACCTTTAATAAGCCAAAGAACTAAATGAAACCAAGTGCCAACACACTAATATCATGACGTTGGCTTCATCATTTTTGACGTAGAACCACTCACCAAATTTCCAGTTGAGTAAAATGCATTGAGCAAAAGAAAACAACCAAAAGAAAGGATACACTCGAAGAAAATGAACACGTATCTACGAATGAGGCTCAAATGGAAAAAACCAATTTAATAAAAAGGAACCCACTTCATAAAAATACAAAATCTTCAAAAAATTTGTTTGGATCCAAACAAACATAAAATCGCTAAATTTAAAGAAAAAGTTACACATTACTTTATAGAAAGGAAAAAAAAATAATGAACAATGAAATTGAAAAACAAAGAACACGATGAACGAAAAACTTAACGTTGTGGGATTCAACTAGTGCTTAGAATCTGATGCATGATTGTTTGCTAAAGGGACGGGTGTGAGATTCAACTTGTGCTTAGTATGTGCCCCCGTTGAATTGTGCTGAAAGTCTGATTGTTGATGACCCATACTCAGTTGGGTTTTAGCCCACCCCTAGAGAACATAAAACTGATGCAATTGTTGAACGAACATCTTGCTCCAACTTTATTTTAGATTTTGCCTGATATGCTCATCCAAACAGTATAATTAATAACGACTGTATAAGTTATAGGGAAGAGAATTAAGGAATTTTAAATTTGATTACCTGGATGTGTAAGTGTTCTCATACTTTTAAATCTCTTTTCCTGCAACAGAAATGATAATTAGACTATACTGTATGCATACCTTCTTTCCGGTGTTGGTCTTAGATTATAGAAGATGGGTAGCCACGGTGCTCTAAATCTAAATGTAGTTGTTATGTTCTCCAAGACAGACAATAATATGGCAGCAGATTGCTTGCTTGTGGTTGAATATATTTTCCTTTCAACTTGTTCTAGGGCCAAGGCGAACATTTTACAGCACTGAAACATATACAACAATGATCAAAAGAATAGTATAGTGTGATTGAATAAGAGAAAAAAGAACTTATAACTATCAAAACTAAAATGGATTACCCTACAAGCCCATCCTGTTGCGAGTCATCTTGAAAATTTTCACAATCTCCATCCCCTGTCCAATTACAACAGCTAATACATATATGTCAAAGATAAGTTGTCATCTAGGTTACTGATTTTTCCTGAACAATATTACAACTACAACTTCTGATGTCCATCAGCAAAGGCCTAATAACAAACAACACATTTCACGATTAAAATGTTACTCAGAGGGTGATTTAGCCTGGTTATTTAAGTGTTTATCAACTTAAGGTATGCAGCTTTGTGTGTTAAATAAAACTTCAAATTCCTTATCTAATATTAATCACTAAAACATATGCAGAATGTACATACTAATGGAGTATTTTTTGAGCAGATAAGCGGTTAAAAAATCCCCAACTTCAATCCAATAAGACCTACTTATCGTCATTGTATTCCTAATTGTTTATTTTTTTTACAGATTTTCTGCTTCAAATATTTTATTATTAATCGTCGCTTTTTAAGTAGAAAAATATTGTAAGTTTCAAAGTAGTAAGCAAGAAGAAAGTATCAAAGCATAGCCTGTTCAATGCACGAGCAAGCCTTATAAATATCGTTAGAAAAGTTGAGTTAACAAAAAATAAGCAATAGGTATAACCAACACCGAATGAGTCTTTCCAGGATGTGCATATCTAGCTATCTAAAGACGTGTTGATGTATTGAGTTTCCAAAGCTCATTCCTCTCCATGCCTCCTGCAACTCTCTCTCCCTTGTTGCCACCATAGCGAACACTGGGTTCTTTGTTTTGCTGTTTTGTGAAAAATAGCGTAAAATTCGATCAATGAGCTAAGCATATCCTAATAAATACATGTTATCACAATCACGTCGTCTCCCACCTTCTCGTAAAAAATAACATAAAATTCAACAGACATACATTGTATAATCACACATTTTGAGAGTAACTTATGTACAAAGAAAGAAAAAATCTGAAACTTACAAAGGAAGGGCCTTATCAGTTCATTCCTATTTTTGCTATGTTTAGTGAAAGTTATTACCTAATAAATATGAACGATATTTATAACAAATGACCAAAAGTATGTCCTGTGATGTCAGCTGCTAAATCTTTATAATTGTAAAATTCCAACAAATCGATAGTAGAAAATGGCCCCAAGCTATTGCAGCCTAGACATAAGTATGGACTTCTAGCCTCATGTGCCATGTAAGTGCAAGAAATAAGCTCTTTTAGTCCATTTTACTCAAAACATTAAATTTTTTTGCATTTATATTGTTTTTGAATTATAACTAACACATTAACTTTGCAAAAAGAGTGAACAAAGTAAGTGTTGAATGCATAAATAGAGGGGTGCATTTGGTAATCACCTATGCAAACACCTATTCAATTAGACTATCAATATCACTTCTGTTCACCTATGTTTGTGACAACCTGAATTGAAGTTCCCTGGTAGAGAATGTAAATCAGTAAGTATTAATATGGAAAGAGATAACTTATTAAACAACGACTACGTAATAGTTATTGTGAAAGAACTCTCATTCTTATCAATAATTATATATTTGTTCCTTGTGCCAGAGATATCCACTTCATGATAACTTTAATCCCTCGTCTTCTGGGGGTTTAAAATACAAGTACTAACATATTATAAAGGAAAATATGGAAACCGAAGAATTTGCTAACTTATGGAGAGAACCAAAAGCAATTCCCACTCAGCTCCTTCAATCTGCAATACCACATTTTAGGTTTTACATGAAATTTAAGTGACCCAATGACTACAGTCGACGTTGCTACCGTCTACTACTTTTATACTTGACTCTTTATTAGCCATTGGCTTCTATAAATGGTTCGTGAGCTAATTAGTATGTCATTTTCCAATCAAAATGGGTCTGACAGTAGATATTGATCTAGATTTAGTCTTAATTCATATCTGACCATCAATGGTTTTTGGTGGCTTAATGATCTTTGGTGTACCTGATACACATGACTAAAAAGTAATGCACTTAATGGGGTCATATTAAATCTTAGTAACAATCAAAACCGTGCTTAATTTTACCATCAAAGCTTTCGTCTTAGCTGGCAGTCTGCTTAAAAAGTTGACCAAGTGTGGCCTGCAATATAGAACTCCCACAAAAGAGTTGTAGTTACTAAGCTGCAATCAGCCCTAATTCAAGATTCAATGGTTAGTTTGTTAGTAACATCACTAACCCATATTTACATCTTTTCGAACCTAAAGCTCCACTTCTTTAATGCCAATTTTTGAAAAAGCATAATAAATAATAAATATTTAGAGCAGGACGGAAGTCAAATGTAGATACCAAACCTGGTTCCATTAATATGTTAACTCTTTTGGTCATTTCCCCTTGAATCAGATTCCTCCATCGTTCGGACCAATATCATGTGAAAATATAGATTTGATTTTATATAGCAGGTACTACTTGTTGTTATGACACATTTGGGCCTTCCAGTTGGTGTCACGCATTTGTAGGCACTTGTAGTCTCAGCTCGTCTCCTAGAGTCATGTGTTCTTTAAAGTAAGCACCTTTGTTTTGGTAATTTGACTCCAACATACTTTAGAAAATCTTGACATTGGACCTTAGTTCTCTTGCTCAAGTTTGGCTCCTCAAGTTGCTGAATCGAGCACAAAATCTCATTTAGTGAATCACGTGCTCCTGCAAAATCACATAATAACTTCAGTTAAACTATAAAAATTATCATTAACTCAAACTCCTCTAACAATAATTTTAGCTGCTCTTTTTTCTTATATGTTCAATACAGTATAAATTTATACCTAACGACTTTTGATGAGTGCTCAAACACTCATCATTTTTGGTCAAATCTGAACTGCAAAACATACAAAAACACTCAGAAATGCATCAAAATACTGAAAGTATTTCAAAATTGTGTTTTATATGTTTTAGATGAAAAAAGAGTAAAAACAGATGAAAAATGTACAAAGTTTGCAAAATTGGCAGTTTCAGTCCCCCAACTTTCATAAAATATCAAAACAAGTCCCTAGACATTCAAAATATGGAAAATTATCACCAAAGGTCCTTTTAAAATCATGAGTTGTCATATTTAGTCCTTTGGTGAAAAATCTCAAAAGTTTTGGAAATTTACAAGTTTAGTCCCTAGAGTTTCAATTTTGGCAGATTTAGTCCCTGGTGTAATATTTTGGATGAAAAAAGTAAACATTGGTCCTGGGAATTCATAAGTTGCCAAGTTTAGTCCCTGGGTGAAAGTTTTAGAAAAAGTACAAGTTTAACCCCTCAAGTTTCAAAGTTGGCAAAACAAGTCCTCGGGTATTTTAAAAATGGAATTTAACATATATTACCCCTGTACTATTCATAATTGACAATATAAGTCCTTTGAAACTAATTTGGAAATTTGGCAGATTTAACCCTCAACTTTTCAGGAATTACAACTTTGGTCCTTGTTTCTTACATAAGCTACAACCTAATGGACCCTTTAATAACAAGTCCACCCAAAAACAAAACCCAACACAACCTGATCCACCCTAACACTACCCAAGCCCATCCCCTAAAGCCCAACTTCAAACCCCGTTTTTATTACTCCACCCCTAGGTCAAACAATAGTCAACACCATCCACCTCACTCCCACACCCGTGCCCTGCAACCCTGCCACTCCAACACGATTATCACCTCTATCTTACACCACTCACCCACCCTACACTCCTTTCCACCAATATAGTCCAAATCTTGTTCTCTGCCACAAGAAAACTACCCCAATTGCAAATCACTTTTTCCCGCCAAAAATAGATGAAGGGCTCAGATTACTTTCAGACATCCAACGGACATGAGATAAAGTGGGAATGAACCAGGACCCATTGGAGAAGCATATAAGTCAAGAGAGAAGCCAGGAAGAAAGTTAGTTAGTTTTTTAGATTTTTAATTTAATTCAATGTTGAATTTAACTTAAAGATGTTTTCATGTAATGTAATTTAGTTCATTAGTGTAAATTGTAATCTATTTTCAGTATTAATGCAAATGTTTCAGTGTTTCTTAGCCAATTGAACTTTGTTCTCACTTCCACATTTCAAGTTAAATCTCAAATTTTAGTAAAAGTTTGTTCAAGCTTATTATAATTCAATACCCTTTCAGAAGCTCATATAGGTCCTAAAAACAGAAAAGAAAAAAAAAAAAGGATTAACTAGGTTCACATAATCACACATGAAAAATTCCTTGGCTTGATAAAGTGGGAAGCTAATGAAAATGCCAAGTAATGGAGTTGGCAGAATGATTTTTACCTAGCTTGTTTACAAGCCAGGAGTTGGTAGCTGATTCAAGATTCCTTGGTAAAGCCAGGATTCAAGGTTTTGCATTTTGAATTCCAATCTTTAGTTTAAAATTTTTATTTTAGCATTAACTGTGATTTCTAATTTTAATGGTTAATCATTGTTCAAGTATGCTTATTGTTAGTTAATGGTAGCCTAGTATAAGCTTATCTATCAGTTTTCCTACTTGGATTGACCACTTGTTTCAATAACTGTCAAAAACAATTTTAGAAGGGGTGTTTGGATTTAGGATTTAGCATGTATCAATGCTTGTTTCAGTGGGTACAGGTAGTTAGAACTTGTTATATTAGGTTTATATAGAACTCTGGAACTTTAAAAACCAATGCTCACTTGGAAAAAAGTCAAACTTGTCTTTAATCTCTTGAATTTAGCTCACTGTCAGAAATTCCAAGTGGTATGCTCTTCATTTTGGTTCAAAAAGTAGGTAATCTCAGTTATTCTAGTATTGCTCTAACCTAAAACACCATAATCAGTAATCTATGTGAGTTTAAAACTCATTTTAGTCAACCTTTTTAAGAGCAGAAAAAGTCAAAACTTCACAAAATTCTCATAAGAAGGGTGATTTTTAGTGTACTCAGTGTTAGGAGTTTGGATATGAAAATTGTGGATTTTGAATCTTTGGTGGCTTGTCTTTCCTAGACTAATTTTATCATAATTTTTATAATTTTTCTACCTAGCTTAATCTGTGTTTAAAGTTGCCTAGTTGGCAAGCCTGCTGCCCTGCACCAGGGGATGTAATCTCATAAGCTCATTTTCCCTAGCTTGTGTATTGTTCAATAGTGATCCATAGGTTGTGATTTGTGGTGATTTGAAAAGCCCTTCTGGCTAATTGCTATTGTTTGTGTGTATGTCCCATCTGTTGCTTATTACAAATTGCTTAATATGATCTCAAAACTTACTCAAAATTATTCACTACACTAAGTCATCGGTGTAGTGAGTCTTTTTCATGAGCTCATAAAAAGTTTTCAAGTGACCTTAAGCCTTTGTAATTTGGTCCCTTGTGTAGCTCAGTAGCCAGTACTGTAGATTTTAAGCCCATAGTGAGCTTCTCAGCTCACTAAATCAGATAGTTTGAGCCTTGCAACTTGTCCATTTCCTGTGTACACTGATCAATCCAGTGTCATTGAAGCTTTTTCAAAAGCTTGTCATAAGTTCATTTGTGAGTCCCTCAGTGAAAGCTTGGGATTTCTGGACACCTCATCAACTCAACTTGCTATTTCAAATGCTTATTTTGGCTTTTAAGCTTAGTTGATAGGCTGAATTTGCCTTCAAAAAGCCCTGCAGGCCTGAGTAGCTCACTGTGAATTTGGATTTGCTTATTGCCTATTCATAGCTTATGCAGAGTGCTACCCTTGTTGTTTCATTTTCTTGTGAGTCCATTCCATCTTGGTCTTGCTTATTTTGTGCTTTGGGTCAGTGGTTAAGCTTATTAAGCAGTTTGGGCTTCATCAAAAGTCCTAATAAGCTTTAACAATTATCTGTCAAGCATGTAAGCTTCCCCATTGCTTATTTTTAAGTTACACAGCAAGTGCCTTTACAAAAGTTGTTCATTTTTAGTAGGTAATTAGTTATGTAAAAGAAAATTTAACAAAAATCAAAATCAAAATTCAAGTGATAGCTTCTATTTAATGTAATTTAGATTTTTAATTTTTCTTTTTTAATTTTTGTTAAGTACTTATATGTTTTTATATTTTTCTTAAATTTCTAGCATCTTAAAGTATTTGTAGAATAATTTTCAGAATTTTTTCTTTTCATTTAGTATTTATTAGAATTTAAATTAGTTTAATTAGTTATTAATTAATATTAGTAAATTAAATAGTTTTAATAAATTTTTATTATACAGTAGTACCTTTTCTTATTTTTCCTAAGTTCCTAATAATATTTAGTACTAGTAGTAATTTTCTTATAATTTTCACTGTTTATTTGATAATTTCTAGATTTAATTTTAATTAAATTAGTTTAAGTTAAAAAACCAAAAAGAAAATAGTTTTAGCATTTAAATTTTATCTCAGATCACTTTTTCTAATTTTTCTAGCTTCTATAAGGTGTTAAGTATTTGTAAAAATTAGATTTTTAATTTTCACTTTCCATTTGCTAATTTTTACATTTAATTTAGTTTAATTAGCCTTTAAATAATAATTAAGTGATTAATTCATAAATTGCTTAAAAATTAGTTGTAAAATTATTTTTATAATTTTTTAGGATTCCTGTAATGGTTAATTAGATTTGTAAAATTTTTCTTAATTTTCTAAGTTAGTTTGTCATTTTTAATAATTTAAATTACTTAAATTAGTTAAGTAATCTTTAATTAGTAATTAATTAATATTAAATAATTAAATAGTGTAAAAATTAATTTTAATTTTCTAAAAATTTTATTTTATCATTAGGATTGTAAAAATGTTATTTTTATATTCGTAAGTATTTTATTTCTTTAAAACTCGCATTTTATTTCGTACGTTAACGTAATTTTAAATCAAACGAACACGTTTTTAGACTTAGCTCACGTTTTTAGTATATCTGATCATCAGTAATTGTTTATATAGTGTTTCTAAGTTATTTTCATTCATCATATCTTAGTGTAATCATTCAAACCCCTTTTCTGTCCAAATTTACCCGATCACAAAACTCGTTTTTATACCATCACACCTCGTCGGGACATAACGACCCGGGGAAACCCCTATACTTCCGCGGAGATTGATTCTAGGCAGTTTGACTTGGTTGGCCATTCTTTGGTCAATTTAGGTTGACCGTTTGGAGCCAATCAACTTTCATGCCCCACTCATCATGCCACATCTATTTCAGATGCATACTATAAAACATGTGCACCATTAGTTTCCATATCCGCTTACATATTACCACCTTCACAGTATCTCGTCACGATATAAACCTAACATCCTTTCATTACGGCGAACCACTATTCATTCAAATCAAATAACATAACAAACTACAAAAGTAACCCAAAATATATTATCCTAACCTTCTCAACCCAAGCTTCTTTAAACTCGACAATAAACGTATGCTGAACCCGCGCTATTAAAGCCATCTAAACATCAAAAAATTACACAACATTAAAAAGATAACACTACCATGAATCTTTTATAGGAAGCATAAAATGAATAAAGAAAAAAGAACGTCTTGTTGGTCAGGTCTTCTACATCTTTTAGTACCATTTAATCCTACAAATAAAACCATCAAGAACGATCAAGGTTTGTTACAGCATGCTTTCACTATGCTTATTACATTCAATTACAATGAACAGACTAATGTTTTAACAATTAGCCTTAAAATACAAAGTATAAAAAAATTGCTCATGGATAATCAAACATATATAAACATCTTAGGCCCAAAAGAATATGTAGTATAAAAAGAAAACTTATTGAGTCGTCACATCAATAATTTGTGTTCGATCAATATTAAAAATTGGTAGTAGCATCGATGACAACTTTCACTAACCATTAACAATTATAACACGCACCTCGTGTTCTCTGTTATGTCGGCCATGGTTTTCATTAGTCTTGCGATTTCCTGAGCATGACTAAGCCTTAAAGTATTCCTGCATAAAAACCTGATAGTAATGATTGAGTATTAGTTAAGAGAAGTCAAATTACTGATGGATTCTACAAATTCGCATTTGATAATGATGATTCCTATGGTCACATTAACATAACAAAACAAAATTCGAATATCAAAGTCATACTTTGTGTTTCATTCTCCATGCATGGTGCACTCAGTTGTCGGCTACAGTAAAAAACCACATAAGTAATCCAAATTCTGTTTTGTTTGACACGAAAACTTGAATTTTTTTAGCATAAAGTTTTGACATGTTTCAATCCTAACAAATATTACGCATTTTGACATATTACCCTCCCCACCCGCGACACACCCAATTCACCAATTTATCTAATGAACAGTCACCAGTTTTGCAGTTGCATATTACCCATTCTCCTTGTGGCTAAAAGAAATGTTATTTACCGATTTGAGATAAAATGAAAATGAAAATGAACCTATCCGACTCATTTATAACTGTAATCGTTTTGCGATCTATTATTGAATCCATAAACAATGGCCCAAGGTTCGGTTAAGCATCTAATGAAATTTACCTCAGATTGGCACTTTTGCTATGCGGAAGTAAACTTCTTAGTCAAATCATCCAATTCGTTCTTGCTAGTATGAACCTAACTTAGTGTTTGATCTTTTTCGGTCAATGCTACAGTGACAGTTTATAAGATCTGAATAAACCCTCTCAACCTATTTTCAGACTTTGCATTCTACATATGTGCAGCAGTAGTAGCTTCTAAGTAACAAATGTATAATCAGAAATTGAACCATATACACTTACCAAAATATGTAAATAGCTAAATAAAATAATTCCACCTAAAACAATTGGGCCATCAAATCTGCATTATTTTTGATTTGCTACTGGAAAGTAGATGGGTTCGCTTCTTATCCGTCTGGATTTAATTCTTCTTGGATTGAAGCCCTGAAATATTAAAAAAAAAAATAATCCTGAGATATTTTAAAGTGTTGAAAATGGAGCCAATAGTCTTGTATGTAATAAGAAGAGCAACTTCGCCATGTATAGGATTTTGACCATTGACCTGTCAAATGCAGTCTCTCACTTCATATGGTTATTTGATTTCAATTTTTTTCTTAGTTGTAGTAGTAATGTGTCTTTTATGTGGAGCCCTTGAACCTATCAACTGCAGTCTCCTATGTATTTTGGGTGTTTCCTCATGTAGCACTAAGGTCAGTACCAAACAACCCGTTCCTCATATTCTCACCCAACTAATGGTTTAATACTTTTATCTATTAAGTTTCGGATAATTGGTTACTAATACCTAACCACAATCTAACTTAGACAACTGAAAACTTAATATAGAAACATAGACATCTGAAAATTAAAGTGAATACCTAATGGGATATGGTGATATAGAAACTTGTGAATACTTGACAATTATACGATTAATCCGAACAATAATCTTCAACAAAAAGAGAATGCTATTAATAGCATGTTGAATTATACATGATATCGTCTATATTGGCAAGCTAGATGAACGCAGTTATTGTGCAAGTTTGTGAAGTTTGCTGTCATAAATTATACATGACAAGCTAGATGAACGCTGTTATGTTTGGCTTTATACATGGTTATACCAAGACCAAATCAGTTTGCTCCATATCTGACCACAATTTTAGTTTCATATTGGATCCAAACCCAAATCATTATTATAATTTAGTGCTTCTTATGGATTTAGATAAAGTTCAAATGAGCATCCTTCCAAGTGAATAACCAATTTCAACCAAAAAACCTAAATATATAAAGACACTAACCTATGATTTCAGTTCTATCTCAATTTAATAATTTTTATCAAACAAACACAACGAATTTGATCAGTGTAAAGTGTCAAATAGCTTCTCTCAGCACATACAAAATTACCTCTTACGTACGTACAAAATATAAGATCATGTCCAAGACTCTCATCATGTCCAAGACTCTCAGCACATACAAAATTGATGATTTTACATAATACACTTACCTCTTACACCATCAGCACGCTTTAAAACGCCAGTGATCAGTTTCTCTCATCACCATTTTAATTATTATATAATCAGAATTTGATAAACATGATGAATTATTCAGTTATTAAAAGATTAAACTGTTAACACATATCTCGATACTTAAGGTGTGTTTGGTATTACATGTTCTTAGCTTATATACATACAATGTGTTTTCCGACATCCTTGATATGATTCTACTTTGGATTAAAATTTAGCAGTTGCAGCCTATTGCCAACCCTTAAGACAGGCTTGAGCACCTTCTACCGTGGTGGATGCAAACTAAAATTTTAACCACAGTCACTTTAAAAATATGATACTGTAAATGATCAAGTAAAAGGTTCAATAATGACTCAAACGAAATAAAAATATTTGTATTGACTAAGAAGTGAAAAGGATGGGTACATGTTTGTTCCCATTCCGAGTCTGTGACCCGTTTTCTTGCCAATGGCTAGCTGATCACCAGTGTATCAACCAAAACTGCATACAATCAAATCTCATGAGTAAGAGAGCACATGGTGGTCTTTTTTGTATATTTGTTCTGAAAAAGGAATATGACATAATAAACTTGTATATGCTTAAAAAATAAGCCAAAAATGGAGCTTATGAAAAATGAGCTGAAAAAAGAATCATTAGCCATAAATACATTTATGGGGTGTTTGGGTTAGCTTACTTTTTGGGCTTATTGGCTTATTGAGATTTAGGAAAGCCAAACAATGCAATAAGCAAAAAAGTTATCAGGAGAAGTACTATTCCAATATAAATCACTTACACATGTTAGGATCGCATGTCTCCAGGGAACCTTGGATTGAAGTGGCGATAACCTAAATGCGATGCTGATAATTACAAGCTCTTGAAAGGGTAATTGAACGCCAAGAAATGGGCATAACATGATCACATTTAAACATTTGCAAATGCAGGAACGTAAAAAGAGAACAGTAAAAACATGAGTAAAAAACATTCCTTTAGCTTAAATTCAAGTGTACCTCAGGTCCATAACATTCCTTTTCGCAACAACAATAAAAACACAAGTCATAAAATGAATTATACTTTAGCTTAAATTCAAGTGTACCTCACGGAATGTCATAAGGCTTGGCATGTCTAGTTGTCTCCAACATGTGGCATTTGATTGCACACCATACAGGCAACATGAAGTCTAACAGAGGTCTTATCATGTGAAGGAACACGACTGCGTGCAACAACTGCACCTATCCATGCACCACCCCGTTTCTCAGATGGTCGAGAATATGGATCAAAGTAAAAATACGAAATAGGTGTGCCTGATGAATACTTGATGCAGTAAAACTTTACATGAGTGTTCCAAACCTACATAATAGCATAAACTTATGAACCAATGTGTATCAAGGAAACAACTTCTTTCATTGAGGCTGCAGATGGGACGATAGCCCAATAGGCTCCACAGCATAGGCCGATCACAACCGAGATAACATAAATTGAACCGGGCCCACTCATTGCATAGTAGAAAAGTAAACCTGCCATCATGACTTGAACTCCAGCCATTGCCACTGGTCTCGGATATGCGTACTTTCTAATATGCAAAATATTTTTTAGTATAAAGGACAGTTCTTTCTTATGGCAAATTTCAATATTAATAGAAGATCACCAATTAGTCAGTACCATGTAAAATAGTAAAATTTCGGATGCTTCAATTCAAACATATGAAAGTTTCAGAGTTTATGGTTGAAAACAAAGGTTAAGAGATGATGGCAAGGTTGCAAACTCCATATTATTACATATCTTTATATCTTGAGTGGCTACTTTACATATGAATGATATATAGACGGATGAAATGGATACATGTTTGCTTGGCCATTTTTGTTATTGGTCATTGTGCCTACGCAGAGAGATGAAGAAAAATACCAGATGAGGATCAATTTCCAATGAATGTGGTTCTTTTTTCTTTAGTTGTAGCTGCCACGGTGTTTCGCCTATGATGAGTGAATCAATTTCCTTGCTAAATATAATAAGATCCAGAGATATTATTTAAATAATTGTAACCTCAAAAAGAATAATCATAAGATCAAGAGATGTCCCATGATATATTGGTAAAACGGCCCAAAAGACACATATAATAGCAACTTAAGATTTTGTTTCTATAAACCAAGCCACCCAAACAGTTGAATACTTTATAAAAACAATATGAGATGTGCAATCCCAAACACCCCATAGACTTGAAAATAATACTAAAAGCAACTATCTTTCTTACCTAGTTTTGACACACGACCCACTGTTACGACCTAGAACCGGAATCATCCTAAAAGGACTCAAAATAACCACATAAAAGTGATTATTTGGCAGCAAAATAAGCAGATAAAAACAATTCAAACATTATTAAAGGTTATTGTATGCTGATACTTTATCGTTTGTTTGCAGTGATCAGTTCTCTTGTTTTGCTTATCTTAATGAAAGGAAATGTAGTTATACGGTGCATTGGACTGAGATATATTTGTAGTATATTATTGACCTAGATAGATTCTAGATTATAAGGAAGTAAACTCGAAATGTATCGTATGCAATAAGTCTCAGCGTACCGCCCAAAAACATAACCAAGGCTATGCGTTGTTCTAAAAGTATCTAAGAAGGCCAAAGGATATGGAGCTCGTATTGCTGCACGTAGAATCATGGCACAGTCCTCAATGATTGGTCTTCCACCCAAGTCTATTAACAATTATTTATTTAGATAAGTAAATGCATATAAATCAGAAAATTTTTAAACTGCATGACAGCGTGAGGATACAAATTTTAAGAACAGAAAAAACAATAATAATATGGGATAATTGAATAAATGTAATCAAGGTAACCATTTTTTCTTTACGATAAAATAACAATCAAAGATTGAAGACATTTGATACAACTGCTTAAGATGATGACATGACAACTGGAAACCCAATTTATCTTAGGTAAAATTACCTTGAATAAAAAGTAATTAAACTTCTGACCTAAAATAAGTTGGTAATTTTTTTTATGCAATTAGCCCCAATGATATTAAGGGAAGCAAACTAATAGACTGGCGTCGAGCAGGAGAACTGAAAGCTTACTTTTCGCATTAGCTTCACAGCCATTTCTACTTCACATTCTTTTGACCAACGTCGGGGGGGGGGGGGGGGGGGTTTATTTCTTATCTCCATTTCCCATGTCCAATGGAAGCCACTCTTCATCATTATCATTCTGTAATTAAAGCGAAGAGAATACAATGAATGCCAAATTATATATCCAATTAAACCAGGTAGATTTAGCACGGTTCAAGAGTTGTATGCATTAAATAGACTCTAGACGACTTCAAACCATTCCCATATACCTAGATTTTTTAAGCTTGTCTTTTTCAGAGAAAAGACAACCAAAATCAACCCAAATATATAAGTAAATGGGTCGAAACTGCTACCTCTAAAAAAGCCTAAGGGAAGTTTTTTAATAGTAAACTGTACTATTCTTACCTCCATTGCAACAATTCGGACCAACCTTTTCATAGATTCTTTTGATTTAACTGGGCACTATCACTTTTTAAATAATTGAACCCCCAATCATTTGAAGGGGATTTGCAGCCGCTTCCTTATCCTTAATCGCTTCTGTATCACCAGCTTGGATCTCAGTTTGTTCCACTACCTCCTCTTTTTCTGCTTCATCATTATCAACCTGTTTACCCGAATCCTCAGCAGCTAGCATCAATGTTATCATTAGAGACATTTGTAGCTTCTTCTTCAATATCCATGGACCTTTGAAGTTCAGGTTCTAAGCATTCTCCAAGAAATCGTCGCATCCAAAATTCAGTGTTACCTTCTTCTAACCTAACTTGAGCTATTAATGCTTCCATCTCCTCATGATTCTAGTGCAAAAAAAGAATCCATATAATGCATGGTTTTTCCAATATGAATGATATATAAAAAGCTGGTTAAACTTTGATAAGCCATGGTTTCCTGGCCACCTAAGAAACGGATTACAGTGACCTTTGAGTTAAAGTTAATGAACTTGAACAAATCAAAGTGGTTAGCATATGTTATATTAAAGTTATCAGTCCAGTATAAGAAGAATTGCTCATATAAACAACAAAAACCTACTATGAATACGTAAAAACGAAACAAAACATACAAAATCAATAATCATATACATGCATATACATACATCATTGGAAATCATTAAAGCATACAAAGCTCATTGGAAATCAAATTAATAATACTCCAATTAGGGTTCTTAGGTTTTGCGAAAAAGGATATATAAAAAAGATATATGATAATGAACTAGTTGTTTTTTTCTTTTTCGTTACACACCGGAAGTTTGGGTTTTGGTTAAACCCTAATCTCTTTTTGACAACCTGGATAATCGTTCATGCAATATCAATATTAGGAATCAAAATTAATTGCAGGCGTTTATGTATTATGACTTGCAACATTAATTCAAAAATACATGTTGGCTCAGTGGTTAACACATATGCTATTCACTCAAAGACCTTAGTTCGGATCATGCAAGAGTAATTTTTTAAAATTTTACCTTTAATCTTTGCTAAAATTGTCCACACGTCTAATACAATCATTTTCGAAATTAATTAAAAAGGTGCAAATAAAATAAATTTAAAAAATTGCTTACATGGCGACAATCTAATGACATGGCTGATAATGAATTACTGGGCAATGACTGGGCAATGAGGTGGCATATTATTCAAACGCCTCCTGTTATATATATATATATATATATATATATATATATATATATATATATATATATATATATATATATATATATATATATATAATGAGGTTCTTGTGAGATACTATTTAAAATGAGATAGTGTAGGAGGTCATATAAAAGACGACAAGTGGAAATTAGTTATCTATATCTATACTATATATAATGCACAAATGAATCTCTCTCCAAAATTTTCAGACTTACAAGAAATAAAGCATGATTTACAACACTTTAATGCAGCCAATTTTGAGAATTACAACAAAACAAGCATATAGTACAACAAAAATAAGCTTGGAGTCATTTTCAGACCACTTTTCTATCAAACAATATTAATGCTATTAAATAGTAGTCATTAAAATACCCCTTAAGTGAAAAATACTACATTATAAGCATTATTTACAAGGATTCAAAGCACACATAAAACTAAAAAAAAGAATACTCACCTAATACAATTAATACACTATTAAAAACACCCTTTCATCAAAAAATACAACTTTTTAACCACAAAGTACAATATAATTAACATGTTATTCGAGATCCAGCAGCAGCCTAAAACACGAATATGTTACTTTTGCTTTACGAGTGGCTTATGTTTTAAATTTATACAAATATCATAAAAATTACGAAACAAAACAAGCTATAATAAAAAAAATGGAAAAAATACGTCGGCTAAAAATCAACTCCACTGCAACACGCGGTATAAATGAAAAATATTTGCTCGCCACAAAATTAGTCATCGGGTACCCGCCGCCGCATTGCGCGGGTACCCTGCTATACTACTTATAATGGAGGAAGGACTCTCTCTCCAAAAAATTCAGATGTACACAAAATGATGCATGATTTACAACACTTTAAAGCAAGCAATTTTCATAATTACAACAACCAAAGCATTGTGTACAACAAAAACTAGCATGAATCGAAATGCAAACCACTTTCCTTAGAATTCTACATTAATAGCATTAAAAACACCCCTACACCCAATATTACAATTATTTAAATACAATGTACAACTCTCATTCTACATTAATAGCATTAAAAACACCCCTACACCCTATATTACAATCATTTAAACACAATGTAGAACCCTAATTCTACATTAATAGCATTAAAAACACTTCTACAGCCAATATTACAATCATTTAAACACAATGTACAACACTCATTCTACATTAATAGCATTAAAAACATTCCTACACCCAATATTACAATCATTTAAACACAATGTACAACCCTAATTCAACATTAATAGCATTAAAAACACCCCTACACCCAATATTACAATCATTTAAATACAATGTACAACCTTCCATCTTAACCTAGACATGAACCTGTGACCAAGACTCGACTCAATTAAACTCGACTCGATACATAAAGCTGTGACCAAGCAAATTTAAGTGTCGGAATGACATCCCGTGACATTTTTATTAATTCCATTGAAAAATTTTATTTCAGGGTACCAGCCGCTGCAACGCGCGGGTACCCTGCTAGTTTAACATTAAGTAAAATAATTAAATTGATCATAAGGGCATAATATGTATTTGCACTCCCATTTTTATCTCCACCATCCTTGTTAACGTGTTCTCTATCTTTGGCAAAATCAAAACCGTCCCATCTTTCTTCTAAATCATAAATTCTACGAAATAATTACCAACAATCTCACTTTTTCTCATCTCTCATTAACGACGACCACTAACAAATCATCGTGCAATGTATCATTACTTCTGTACTGCTGCTCACTTATCCCTTGCGTATCTCAAACGTCGACCCTTATTCTTTTTCGAAGCTCATGGTTTTTCCTTACTTGAATCTTCGTCCACGTTCAGGTAACAAGAACGATAAATACTTGGTAGCGATTTTATCAACAACGTTACGATTTATACTTTGTCCATATCAATTTGATCCCAACTCCCCAATATGATACGATTTATATTTTTTATTTTCATATTCTTTAAAGACATTCACTTGCTTTCCCACAAACCCTAGCCACCACCTGCGTGTCTTCTTTTCTTGCCATTGAAGACCGAACAAGAGTTCTTATCAATGAGAGCCTCTAAATCTTTAATTAAATCTCTTAAGTTGTTTATCATGGTTCTAAGCACTTAAAAAACACGTACATGCAGTATTTTGAGTTTTGTTTGACTATTTCAATAAGAGCCACTATTATCTCATTGTTTGGTGTTTAAAACCCTTCCTAACATCCATCTCTCAACCCTAAGTCTAAGCCGCCTATATATCTCCTACGTCTCTCTCATGACAATCTGCTACCCCGCTTGTCCATAGATCTAACCCGTTTGAGATGGCCATTGCTTATGCATTTTCGTATTTACGCGCGACATGCATGGTAGGCATACGAAATTGTGGGATCTTTTGATCTCTGCTGAGTTTTGTGAAACCCTTGCCGCCACACTAAGCCGAAACGTTAGCACCCGCCATCCCAAACTAATGTTTTATGGCGCAATTACAGTTTCTTTCAAGTTGATTCATATGATTTCAAGTTCCGGCGAGTTTTTGGCTTCACCATGATTCTCATGATATGTAATTGTTTTTTAGATGTAACAGTCAACCAATTAGACTGTATCATTTGGTTTGTAGTGATGTATCATTTGGTTATTATTCAAGTGTATTAGTTATTTTAGTAACAATCAAGTCTGTATTTGTATAAAGTTAGTAGGATTTAATTCTTGTATTATCAAATTTTTCCAGATTTTGAGGCCATGGGTTTTGTTTTTGTGTAATTCGATCTTTTGATTTTTGTATAAGCCAATTATCAATGTTATATATTCTTAAGATTACGCTTTATCAATTGTGGAGTAAGTTTTGTGAATTTGTTTTTGTCTATTAGTAACTATAAACTATGTTTCACAGCGTAATTTTATGTGTATCAAAAAATTGTGAAAAAGACAACATGTAACTGGAAAAGTTTAGTAGGAGTTTCGGAAACTGGATAATAAGTAGTACTGAAGTTTTATTTAATGGACTAGTTGATACATGATTACAAGTTTATTTATAAAAATTTTACAGATTTGGTCATGTATCAAAATGTATGAATCAAGATATGATATAACCACGAGATTTGTTAGTAAAAAAAATGATATAACCATCGTGTCATTAGTAAGGTGAGAATTTTTTAAGTTAAAATTCTTATGCATGAAAAGCGTAACAACAAAAGATATGTTAGGATTAAAAATTTCAGCTAACTAAATATTCCAATGAAAACACCCTTGTGGTTAAGCCCTTATTACAAATTTGCCATTCATCAAATCTTGATTAAATGGCATCATCCATGATACATCAGATGGCCAGAATCGCTTCCTATACTTCCTACGTTAAGGCACTTACTTACGTTAACCTCATATATATATATATATATATATATATATATATATATATATATATATATATATATATATATATATATATATATATATATATATATATAGGGAAGGGATCAGGTACATTTTTTTATTTTAGTGCGGATATACGGATGAATCTCAGCCCTCCATCTAGTCAACCATCTGAAAAAGGTGGAGTGGCAAAATTGTAAATATCCTATCTTTTTTTAAAAACGTTAATATCACAGTAGTTTTTTTCTTGAAAAAAAAATTCAAAAAAATCTAAAAAAATTAAAAAATAATAATGAGGATAACAAATAATTAAGAATCGCTGAAAAAAATTTCAAAAAAAAAAAATCGTTTTCATCGTTAAAGGTATTGTAATATTAGCATTTAATTTTGACTTTTTTACAAAATTCAAGATCATATCTTGACAACTGATCTTGACTTTTATAAAAGAGTCAAAATCAGATTTTGATATCACATAAACCTTTTTTTTTTTAATAAAAATTTTAATATCACAATAACTTTTTTGATATCATAGAATATTTTTTTAATATCACAGTTCATTTTTACATGTAAAAAAAATTAGTATCACGGTTGGTTTTATAATATCACCGTTTTATAAATATCACCGTATCATAATATTATTAATATCACCTTAATTATCATGCTTTCTTAATATCAAAATTAAAAATTTTAAATATCAACGTAACTTTTCTTAATATCATAATAAAAAAAACAGTGATATTAACTTTTTTACTAATATCAAAGTAACTTTTTAAATAAATATCGTTAGTATCATAGTAGGACTCATAAATATCCTTAATATCACGGTACTACTCATAATCACATAACAAAAAAGTGCTCAGAAAAATCTGGAAAAAAAACAAAAAAAAGTAAAGAAGACAACAATAGTAAGGAGCGCTTAAAAGGAAAAAAAATTAAAAAAATCATTTGCATGGTTAATTTGTACCGTGAAGATAGCGCTAGATCTTGACTTTTTTACAAAATCAAGATCAGATCTGGAAATGGGTGGTCCAGATTTATCCATACGTCCACACGAAAAATGAAAATCCGCACGTGATCCTCAACCTATATATATATATATATATATATATATATATATATATATATATATATATATATATATATATATATATATATATATATATATATATATATATATATATATATATATATATATATATATATATTATATATAACAGGAGGCGTTACACGTAGATAATGCCACGTAAACGCCACCTCATTGCCCAGTAATTCATTATGTGCCATGTCATCACATTGTGGCCATGTAAGCAATTTTTTAAATTTATTTTGTATTTTTTAAATTATAAATTTTTTAAATTAGCAATTTTTTTTTTCATTTATTTAAATTTTCGGATTTAATTTGTAATTTTTTTTTTCATTTATTTAAATTTTCGGATTTAATTTGTGTAAAAAAGGAGTTTTCAAGATTCGAACTTGGGATGGGAGACACAAATAAACAACACCTCAACCACTACACTAGCACATTACTTGAAATTTATTTTACAACTTATAATCTATAAAGGTATGTAATTAAAGAATCTTCTACCATAATAATACCATACAAAACATATTATCAAAAAAAACATACGTATATTTTTTTTCACAAAAAGAAAAACTCTAATCATGAGAACTCTCTCCATGAAGAAAACTCGATTTTAGGGTTTCGCTAAATCACATAAATCGTCATAAAAGCCATGACATTAGTCCCCTTTATTTGATTATATTTTGCATAACCATTTGACTTATTCATAATGATAACGATTTGATTATTCACCAGGTTATTTGTATCACGTTTTATGGTTCTTTTTACAAATCACGCATAGAAAAAAGGTATGCCTCTTTTCCCTCAAAACCCTAATGATGAAACTTTGTTATCGTGTATGCATATGTTGGTTTGTTTGCAGCTTTTTTCAAGTTAGAAGTTTTCTTTGCAGGTTAGTAGTGATTATTAGTTGAAATCGAGCAAATAAACTTTTATACATAATGGTTATTCACTGATTTAAAAGTTTCTGAATGCATTCTCCACAGGAGAGTGTTCTCATCGCCCATCATGTGTAAACGTTCATACTTTGCTTGATTATTGATTGGTTAATTTATGTTGAATTTTGTTTATTGATTGCATGTATCAATAACATACAAATATCAGCATTTTCCTAATGTTTGGTTATATCATTCTATGATTAATTAATAATAACATCTCCTAATGTTTGGTTATATCATTCATGTTGAATTTTGTTTATTGATTGCATGTATCAATATAATATCGAAGTTTGGTGGTCTTCTTTGTTTTTTTGTTTCCCTATATATCGTTTATTCCAGTTTTCCATCGACTTCATCGCGGAATTTGTCCAAGACGGATAAGCAGACTACTTGCTTTTGAAGTTTATGTATAATTAATGTTCATGTAGTGAATATTCAATTAAGATACCTTAGTTTAACTTTCACATTAAGTGCAGTTCGTGCATTTTATTGTGAGAATGAAGCATTGTCGGGCGCTAGAGATACTGAAAGCTACCATGTAGCAATAATAGAGGTATTGAATATCAGTTACGGTGATTAACCCATCCTTGCTTGCATAAGTTAAGAGCCCCAACTACAAATCATAATGGCTTGGGTAAATTTATATGTCAATCGTGAGACAACCATTAATATCTACATAAAGATATGGTTCCGGATTTGATGATCGCTATAAATTTGCTTATTATCAACAATGATGTTGACACTGAGTTTAGCATGTTATCTATGTAGTTTTATGACTACGTCAATATATTTGTTGCTATTTTGATGTTGAGTCGTTGGCTCAAAGTACCTTTGAATTTTAAATTTTGTTTTGTAATCTTCTTTTAAGCCAAATGTTTATCGTTAAATTCTAACATTGACTCAAATATTTCAGAGATTGTTGGAAAGGAACTCAAATACACCATCATCGAAGAGGTACAGATTATATACTTACTGCTGATGTGAATTAAATTTTTGCGACCCAATACAAATTGATACAACATCACTGACGTATAACAGTATAAGCATAAGAGTTTTGCAACTTGATTAATGACTTTTGATAAGTACCAATCTTACGCCAATACCCTGTTATTTATCTATTAATGGTAACCATGAATTAAAATTCGTTGCGTTCAACGAGCTAGCTAGCTTGGACCAAGAGCAGATGCACGAGATTATCGTGGTCAGGTCATGTTTTGTCTAAAGACACGCAGGTATGTGTCACAGCTGCTGAAACCAAAACAACAAATATGTGCAGTTTTCGGTTATTTCTTTTCTAAAATAATTTCCAACAACAGGTAGGGTACAACTATTAGCTTGGAAACCCCGCTACTTACTACTATTTCAACCCACGTGTTCCAGAAACTGAACAAATACTTTATGTGTGAGGATAAACACTTCGGTTGAAATCCATAAACACAAACGGTTTAACGATTCTAAAACCATCTCTTTTACATTATCAGATATAACCAATTTATAGAACAAACACTACCATTAGAAATTGAAACAGAAAGATACGCTAACCTGGAACAAGAAAAGTTAAGGAATTGTATACTACTCAACATATTGTTAGATTATCCGGATACTCAAATGGTACGGCTCATTTTTACATACACACACACACACTCACTCATTTCTAAATACATTGCATCTGATTATTTGTAAATTTGATCAGGGAATACGATTTACAACTGAAGCTATCATATTTAAAATAGACGGAAGAATGCCATGGTATTTTAACAAATGATAGCCGTGGACTCTCATCAATACCCGTTGGAGTATTTAAAGTGGTCGTTGTCAATCTTTTTATTTATTTAACATTGCGGCTAATATTTTTTAGATGCTTATGAGTTATGACAGTAGAAAATTTAGAAAAGAAACCAAAGCCGTTTGATGTCCATGGCAGAGGTGCAACTTTTCTGAGCTAATAAGTACTGCATTACTTCATGAGTCAGTAACATGTAATACACAGCGTGTTGGATTCTGAATATTTAGAAACAAGATCAAGAATCCAATATTAGGTCACTGCCGTTGTGTGTTAGTTTTCTTACTTCTATAGCTACTTGACACATTTAAGCTCCAACAATAGCTTTTAAATAAAAACTCAATAAATGCAGGACTTGCTAGCAAAGAGAGGAGACACTATAGTGATATGCAAACTGTTGTGTACGTCCCCATTTATGGTTTTATTTTTTTTATTTTATTTTATTTTTATTTTATTTTTTTTTTATCTTCAGCATCTTACTATGCTCAGCAGATTGTGCCTGAATCAGTACACATTTGTATAATCCACACTATGATTATCAGAGGACAAGAAAAAGAGGTGGAATTTTGGAACCACCTATAGGTATATGTGTCGATTTGATTTATAGTTACAACCATAACGGGTCAAATTCTAAAAAGCTGTTTAAAAGGGTGTTTGGGATTGCTTATTTGAGTGGTTTTCTGCTTCCTTATCGGATGTTGAGTGTTTGGATACTATTTCTTTGGCACTTAAAAATAAATACGTTGGTACCTCCTAAGTACATGAAATTTTCTAAATTTAATTTAAATTTTATCTATGTGTACAACTTTAGGTAAGAAAGGGCAAAGAAGTCGGCCTGAGTCCTAATATACCCGTTTTGACCCGTTAAGCAACCCATAGGAGGGTACAGAACTCGGGGTCAAAGCCGTAAAACCAAATCACAACCATTCTTTGAGAGACCAACATACTCGATCCTGTCCCGTACTCGGTCATAATATTTTCAATTTAGCAGTTTTAGTTCAGTCTCGGTTCCACCTCTAACTCGAATTGTTTTTAGTGCAGCCAAACAGTTACAAAAGGGCGGGTTGGCAACATGGGTGCGTGTGCAAACTGATCAACTGGTTTAGGATGCACACTTTTGGTGCTGACTTTGCTACTTTTTGAAGTCTTATGAGGATTGATTGCACCTGTACATATCTGCAATTTTTTTATTTGCTTATCGAAAGTAAGTAGCTGCTTTTATTTTTTGAAGTGTTATTGTCCTAAATGATTATAAAGATCATAGCAAACACTAATTAAAAAAAATGCAGTTATAGAACCTGAAAATGCTATAAACCATTAATGAATTTCACAGCACAAATGCCAAACATAAGGGTTAATTGACACCAAAGACGGAAATTCACCATCGGTTAGGTACAAAACTCATTGCACTTACTGGGGACACATATCAATATCATTAGCATGTACGAGTTGATGGTAAGCTGATTACTCGGGGCGAACAGTTAATGTAAGTGAACTTAAAAAATTCAACTACATGTCTAAAAAATTAACTCTATATTACGAAAGCTAACTTACGTTTCAATTTAGGGCTGGGTTCAAGAAATGGCTTCATTTGTGAAATCATTGGATCGACATCATTTATTGGAGATTGGTATGGAAGGGTTTTATGGCGATACAATGCCCGAACGAAAGCAAATAAATCCAAGTTACCAAGTTGGAACTGATAAGGCATTGGTTTCGCCACGATACATGCATATGTTGATCAATGATTTAGTTCTAATACCCAATTATTGTAATTTTGCAGATCTATGCATATTCTAATGTTGGTAATCTGCATATTTTAATGTTGCTAACCTGGTTAGTTTTAATTTATTTATTTTTGTAATGAAGTTTAGTATAATATTCGTAGATTGTGTGCTACTTGATAAGTTTGATTATGGCTGAAGCAGGTGATGTAATAATGTTATAGTTCGAGAACTCACTCTGGCAGTTTTTGGTTTGCACTTTATATCATCCTTTTCATCCTCAATACTTTCTCCATAGACTACTTTTAGTTACATTTTGAATCTGATCAGTATATAACTTTGAACTTATAAGAGAATGATTATACGTCATTGGAGTAGCACATTATGACATGAGAGTTGCACAACAGTGATATTAATGGCATTTTGGGCACATTTGATCAAGCTGCAGAATGGGAGGGTGACATTATAACTTCAGTAGTTTTTGAACCAGATATAAGTCCTGGCTCAGTCGGACAACCATATTTACTGCCGGGTAATTTTATAAAAGTGATAGTTTACTTTCATTTTTTTCGTTAATTTAGTATGTCACTCATGTCTTATGTTCTTTTCAACTCTGCGGTGGTGATATCCCAATTGCCAAGGCAAGTTTTGTCGTTGACTATGGCCATCAGGTCCCACAAGTTGTCAGAGCAAGGTGCGATCACCAAGAGAGTGACAGCCATCAGAGCAAGGTGCGATCACCAAGAGAGTGACAGCCATCAGAGAAATGGTTGGGATGGATGTTTTGTGTAGTTACAAGACTGGTACTCTCACGTTGAACAGACCCACAGTCGATAAAACTCTCATTGAGGTCAGTTTTTACTACCAATTTGAAGTTATCTTCTTTTAAAAGTCTAAAGTTTTCTTTTCGATTTATACTTTACCGATTAAAAAAAAGAAAAAAAAAGAAAAAAAAAAGAAACTTTTCTTTTCAAGTGTTCGTTAAAGATACTGACAAGGATCATGTGGTTCTAATGGGAAAAAGGGCTTCAAGAGTCGAGAATCAAGATGTGATAGATGCTTATATTGTTGGAATGCTTCCGGATCCAAATGAGGTAAAAAAATAGGAATACTACTTTCAGGCTTGACAGGCCTAAAAGAACCATGATATCATGGCGAGCTATGACCTGCTTCTCTAAGTTCAAAGTTACAGAAATATGTCTTTTTTTATGCAGGTACGAGCGGGGTTCGCTGAGGTACATTTTTAGTTTTCAATACAGTGGATAAACAAACAGCAACAACATACATCGATCAAAGTGGAAATTGGCACAAAGTGAGCAAAGGAGCACCTGAGCAGGTCTGTAATTTCTATTACTAACTGAACCTAATCTTCGTTTTGTTCCTATATGCAAATGACATGTTAAAACCTCTCAGATTGTGCAGATATGCAACATAAAAGATGAAGACAAGAACAAAGTGTTTTCCATATTCGATAAATTTGCTGAACGTGGTCTTCGTTCTCTAGCTATTTGCGAACAAGTGAGTTTTTTATTCCTTTCTCATTACATTGGATCTAACCAATCAAGCCATGGTTTTATAAATTTGACACTAATGATTGCGTTGGTCATTATATAGTCGGTACCCGAGAAAACAAAGGAGAGCCCTGGAGGTCCATGGATGTTTATCGGTTTATTGCCTCTATTTGACCCTCCAAGACATGACAGTGCTGAAACCATTCGACGTGCACTAAACCTTGGATTCAATGTAATGATAATCATTGTTGATCAGCTACCTATCGGCAAGGAAATGGGACGCAGGCTTGGAATGGGAACAAACATGTACCCATCTTCCTCACCTCTTGGTCAATACCTTCTTGGTCAATACAAAGATTATCTATCGCACATATCCCAATTGAGGAACTTATTAAGAAGGCTGATGGTTTTGCTGGAGTCTTCCCTGGTAAGCGTTTGATACTCAATTACTGTGGCAATGGGCCTTCGGCCAACGGGTCAAAATGAGTATTTTTTGCACCAACCTTTAAAATATTTATGCCAAAGCGACCCATTTTTCCACAGGTCACATACATTCACTTTTTGTGATCAAAGTGAGTTTTCAATGCCGCAAAAAGTGGTTTCTCACGACAAAAAGTAAACATCTCAAAAATGAAAGTGACTTCGCAGCACATAAAGGAAGTTTTGCAAAAAGAAAGTGGATTTGATAACATCTATCTGAATTATGTATGTCTCACTAAGAAAAGCTATTATTAATTATGAGTTTGATACTAAGAAAACTCGGTTAAATGGACAGGATGGATGGAGGGCGATAGTCTGTAGCAAGCAGAACAAGCTACAATTTAGGAATACGGGATATCTCACTCTACAGTTCAAGTATACCCAAGACCATGAACAACATTGTGTGTACCACTAGACAATGTTAGCATGTGGAACATAAGATCTCAGAATTGGGCTAGACAATACTTAGGTAAACTATTTTACCTTTGAGTTTATTCACAGGTAAGTGACCAGCTCTACATATCAGTATTCAAATTATTCTTCGTGATATTGATTATTCATCATTTATGCGCATGTGATGCAGCTTTCGCACATGCTGTTAACTCTCCATCTAAAATGATACGAAGAGGCGTTCGGTGTTATTTTTAGTAGAACAGTGGACAATGCACACCATTATTCCGTTGAAATTGCTTTGATGGAAGTGGCCTTACTCCATTGAGCTATGAAGCGAAAATCCAGTCCTATGATTGAATTACTGCTGAATTACCACCAGGACAATAGTTGGGATGGAACGCGTCACGATTCAGGTTTGTTTAGACCAGACGCTGCTGGGTTTGGTGGGTTGACTCCCCTTCATATCACATCTGGCAAAGATGGTGTAAAATTGTGTTGGAACACAATCCAACCATCATGTTACGACCCATACTAATATATGATCTGTTGAAATAGAACTTTTTGATAGTTAGACACCACAGGGTGAGGTGTTATGGCTAATGGTGTTAAAGAAAAGTTGTTGGCTAGGTATGTGAATGCCGCTAGACATATTCTTTAGGAGGGGTATCGAGCTATTGTTGATTCTAAAGAGTTCTGGCTCACTACACACAAGTTGGAGTTTGAAAATAACAAGCTTAAACGGGCCAAAATGCTTCTTGCTAAGTCTGTAAATGGTGAAGACTTAATGAAGGTTTAGAATGATTCCCTTCATTTTTCAAGTTAACGTTGGGACGCTATAACGTAAGTAAAAGTGGCATACAAGTGGGTTTAAAACAGTACCAATATTCAGCTCTTCTATGACTCACTTGTCAATCTTGAGGAGAGAATGAGCTGGTTGAGTAAGGTTTGAGATATGCTCAAAGTGGCTACAAAAAGGAGTATTTTAAAATTTTTATCAATCAAATTAGAATGGTATGGTCACAATTTCTTATTCAAACCAGTAGTTCATGATGTAGCCATTATTAATTTAGATTTGAACTTTTCTTTCTACTGTTTTAGTTTTCACAATTATCCGAATACCGAACCATGCTGCGGAACGGATTCGAACTCGCGTCCTTTGTTGGATCAAGACATCACATGGTTGGGCCCAGGCTTCTAAGGTAGCTGGTAGCCAACTGCGCTAGACAGCTGGTTGCAGTATAGATACTTTGTTATAGTGTTGTAACTAAAAAGTAAGCTGAAAATTACAAGGCATGATGTTAGTTGGGAATTATTTGTAGATGATTTCAATAGCTGGCCACTTTTCAAAATAGATTCAAGATATTGCTACTTATGCTAAAAGTTATCTTATAAGCACATGCTTCTCACATGGTATGCTTTTGTGACAGAATACGAAATGCATATTTTGATTAGAAAACCAGCCTATATGTTAACATATGAGAGTGCATCTGAGCTTTTTCATATAAATTTGGATGAATAATTGGAACAAAGTTGGCTGCAAGGCATCGACTTCAGTGGCGACACGGACAGGTTGGTCATTCTCCAGTTAAATGTTTTTAATAGAACAACAATAAGTACATTATCTATTTAAAGGTGCATGTTTTATGTTTTTCAGTTATTATAAACACTACTTCATTTGTAAGAACATAAAAGTTGAATATCTATGAGTCTAATTATGGAAATTATAAATGGTTTAGGTTGCAATTAAGATAGGCTCATTGGAACCTAGAATTAAGGTGGACAATAATATTGAATGGAGGCAGTATTTTTGAACATTGAGCTACATAATTTGCTTATTAGAAAATATTTACTTTTCTTGACATGCACATGTATTTTAACGTGCAACACTTAATAATCATAAGATAATGAAGTGCATGCTTTGATTGATTTTCATCATAAAAGAAGGCATGATCATACAAAATGTAGATTGTAATTTTAACAATATTGTCTTTGTAATGATAAATGATCTTTTATGTATTTATAAACTTCATACAAAAAAGGCAAAATTGCATATATATCCCTCCCAAAGTGAATAATTGCATATATATATATATATATATATATATATATATATATATATATATATATATATATATATATATATATATATATATATATATATATATATATATATATATATATATATCATTTGTACAAGTTTTTTATGCACATAATACAATGGTTTTATGCATGCTTTGGATATTTATGCAATTATGTATTTTCGGAAGGATATATATGCAAAAACCCCTACAAAAAATGACCAATTCCATCTATTATGAGCGAACAATTATGTAGAAATGGTAAGGTATGGGTTAGAGTTCTTGCTTATCTCCCAAATATAAGAAAAACTATCTTATTAAGATCATTGTTTGAGTCAAGTTATGATTTATAAAATCATCGCGAAAAGTGTTTCACCTTTACTTTTGATTGGATAGCTTCTTCTCTTATTATGGGCTGTTTAAAAATTGTTTGTAATAATGATATAATAGCTTGATTAGGAGATGTTTGGATAGCTTATATATTGCAGCTGCTAATTAACCTTGAGTCGTGCTTATTAGGAGCTTTTTGAATAGCTTATTTCAGTAGCTATTTTAACCTTGAAAAGTTGTTATCATGGGTTGTTTGGATCACTTATTTTAGCAACTAATAAACTGTGGACATGCTCATTCCAACCTCTCTAAATAATGTGTTCAGTTAGGGGCTGTTTCGGTAGCCTATTTCAGCATTTTATCAGCCATGCCATGTTGTTATGTCATTGGACAATTAGTTGCACCAGCGAATATGAATGTCTACGATCACAATGGCAAGACCAAGATTGGTCGTAAACTTGGCATGCAGTTAGAAGATATCAAGTAACTTTTATCTTTAGACTTTTATTCCTTATTCACATATATATTAATTACGATGTGGGATGCGGTTTCCAGTGAAGTTCACTCTTATGTTTGCAAATTTATTTATACATGCACTACCAAATTATGATTTCAATTAAAAATCACTTAAAATTTCTTCTTTATCCAACTTGATATGTTTGGAAAGTAAGTTTGGAATGTTGGTTTTTGCTGTGCAAGAAATGTTATTACACTCTATTGAGCTTTTTTGGTGTACAATTTGCAACCAAGTGCTCATATTTTATAAGCCTTTTCGTAAGTCTAAATTAACAAACTATATGTCTATTGGGTAAACTTGATCTAAGCCTACTACCAACATTCATTGTTATCTATAATTATAATATTTTTGTCTAAACTAAAAAGGAAAAAAACTACAGGTATGAAGCAATTGTATTGAGGATGCTGGCACTGATTTTTGCAACTCTTTGTTTTGGGTAATACACAAATTCAACGACACACGTTGTGTATAAAGAAGCTTTATTTCGCATTTGAACTAAAAGCATATACTTTATAATGCCGAATAATTTATTAAGTTTTATTTCCTCTTATCAGATTACCATGCATTTCTTTTTGTTCTTTATTCATTGTATAAATATTTTACGATGTACGTACTTTATTAACCATTGCTTTATTTATTCCTTAAACACATTTTGAGCCATTTATTACCCGCCCTCTTTCGCTATAGTAAGATATGTCAAGAATATTCATAAGCTTACGACCCTTTCTTTCAACATGTAAACTTTCGAACAAATTTCTTCCACCTTTCTTTTGGTTTAGAAAAATATGCCAACGATATTTATAAGTCATGCCCACCTATCAGGCGGGCTTTGCTACTTACCGCCCATCGGTATACAATTGCTCTTTGCGGTGTGCTCAACAACAACTATTAACAAAAGTAAATGCAAAATTTCCACAAGTATGCCTGTCTCTTCAATGGTGAGTTTTCTTCCGTGACAAACAATATGCATTTGTCTCAAAAGTGAATAAAATAAACATATTGATTTTTTTTGACAAATTATTTAATAATTAATAACGATCAACTAATTTTCATGTTTAACGCATTAATAAACAAGCCATACTTAACTAATACCTTACAATGAACTTTATAAGTATATATACTTTCGTTTCAAACAGTGATGCTTTATGTGTTTCGTACGGGGAAAAGCACGCTCTTAAATCCTTTGTTTTATATAAACTTAAAGGAAATGGATGCATTCAAGGAAAGGTACATAGATATTTTCCCTATTTAGGGGGTGTTTGGAATTCTTATTAAAACTGCTAATTTGCTTACTAAATTTCGATTCAGTAGATAAGCAGTTCTGAGATTATTTAAGATTTGAAATTGCTTATGTGTGAGTGAAATAAACTGTTGATAATAAGCAGTTTACAACTGCTTATTCAAAGTAGCTTATTTTTAAAAACAAACCGCCAATCCCAACCGCCTCCTTAGATTTGTATTCTCTGATCCTAGCTCAGCAAACTGACATGTTAAATTTATATCAGGTTACATACGACAAAAGGTTTATGGATGGCTAGATGTGCTGGTATCGAACCTTACACTATTGTAACAGATCTCAAAGGTACTGATGGAAGAAAACGAGGGGAGAATTTATTATGAATACTTTCCCTTTACAAGTCAATAATTGTTTTATAAGCCGTTTAAAGCTACCTTAAACGCCAAAGGCCTAGAAATTTGTTTACAACTACCTGATGATGTCACGAGTACCAGTCTAAAGAGAGATACTAATTTTTAGTAATGTAAATGTAACTCTGATCTTGAAATTGATTAGCAATTGATCGTTGTTGTATCGTATATATTGCATTCAAATGTTATTGTAAATACATTCATAACTAAGCAATACGAGAACCCCCATCATAATTTAAGTAATGTACTTCATATTTTCAAGATCAGAGTTGCATTATAAGGGTTCATTGTATGATCGGTTTATTTCATTAAATTTTTTTAATAGTTCAGGGTTGGGAATTAGCCTTTGTCAAAGTGGCCACACATATTGAATATGCTCTTAACATCTTAATTTCGTTGACACATCTCATTGACTTAAGTTTCATAAGATAGGCATATATGGATTTGTAAATGTACCTTACTTCTCATGCTAATTCGAGCCGTTCTGAAAAAAATAAATTTACGTTACCTAACACCATCAAAAGAATAATTATAAGTCATGCCCGCCCATCGGGCGGGCTTCGACATCTAGTATATATATATATATATATATATATATATATATATATATATATATATATATATATATATATATATATATATATATATATATATATATATATATATATAAACATATATATAATAGGATGTACATGACGTCATCAATGCCACATATGCAACCATAACGCCACCTCAACGCCACCTAAGCAACATGCCACGTAAACATGCCACGTAGGCAATGTTTTACCATTTATTTTAATTTTGGAATTCTCCTAATTTAAATTGTTTAAAATTCGAATTAAATTTGTGTAAAAATGAACATAGTGAGATTCGAACCTGTGTCTTTAGGTTAACATGCAAAGATCTCAACCAATTGAGCCAATCCATTGATTGTGATCAAGGACAGAAAACAAAAAAAATATACCTGAAAAAAGAGCAGTTTAAATTATCATACATATCTTTTTCTTAAATATAGTTCCAAAATATTAATTTGTTAACCCTGAATTCGATTTAATTATTTAATTAAACTTTGTATTTTCATAATAGGATAATAGGTTTAAAATATATCTAATAACTTTTTTATTTATTTTTTTTAAATTCATAACATCATGATAAGTTTAGAAACGATTTTGTCATATTATTTTGTGATTTATAATAGGATAAGTTTAGAATTGATTTTGTTATTTAGTTTATCACAATTCTCAATATTTGTAACCCAATTTTTCAGTATATATACATATCGATCATTCATCCATAAACACTAAAAGAAGCTCCAGATTCATTGAACACCATGCAGCCAAGAAGACATTTGATGAGGCTTTCTAATGGTAAAAAACTCAAAAACTCATTGAGGATTTATGATACACTTTTTGTTTTATTTGTGTAATCATTTGTGTATGTTGATTATGTTGATTAATTTTAGCGGCCAAGCAACGTGATCTTTAGAAGGTATTTTATTTTCAAATAATGTGTTCATGTTATTATAAATAATCGTTGCTTCATTGATTACAGCTCATGATCGAGAAAATAACACTACACAGCAGTTGGAAGCGTCTAAAACTCCTTCATTAGGTATCGTGTTGTTTGAAGACGTTTGTATGTATGATTTGATTAATATAATTTATACGTTTACATGTATGATTATGTAATAGTTACGCATCGCCAAACTGAATCTGCAAATATCAACAAAACCATGTTTGAAAGTGATACACCATGTGGAAGATCTGAGCACAATGTCTCGAACATTATTACACAGCCAACAGGTAATATCTACATTAATTATTTTTGATATATTATTCATACTGTCTATATTTTGTTGCTTAATTTATAAAGAAGATCTTTAGAAGGTGTTTTATTTTTTATATAATGTATCCATGTTATTGTAAGTAATCGTTTTGTCTTTGATTGCAGTTTATGATCGAGCAAAAAACACTATGCAGCAGTTGAAAACATCAAAGACCCCTTCATCAGGTAGCTTGTTGTTTGATATGTTTATATGTATTGCTCACTAATTAAAATAATTTGATGTTTATAATGTTGGTGGTCATGCTAAATGTAATATGTTGAATACCATCTTTTTAAAACAATAATAGTGTGTGTCTACAAAATCTTATTTTGTTTACATAATTTTAATTACATTATAGTGTTTAAACCACCTACAAAGAGGATTTATGGACAGGTTTCAGAATCTTTTGATTCACAAATAATTAATGATGGTAACCTGTTTGAAATCACATTTAGATGATAATTTTGATCACCAATCAAATTAAATAAACAAATCTTCAAATTATGTATTATTTTGGATTGTTATCAAAATTATAAGTTTATTATTATTGTTTTTTTTAATATTTAGTTACGAGAGAGCGAACAATGTCTCTCATTAAAGATATCAGGCCGATGAATGTAAGCATGGCTATAAGAGGAGGATGTATCTCCATATGGCGTTCACACAAGTTTAATGAAGAACACGACCCTTACAACCTAGATTGTGCTTTTCAAGATGAAGAGGTAGTTTTGATTAAGTAAATAATTATTTGTATTCATACATATTTATAATTATCTTTAATGTTTAAATTGTATTAACAATTGAACCGTATTTAGATTTACGTTGAAAAAGAGCTTATGTTTAAATTTGAACCCCTTTTACAAGAGAGACGATGTTACATAATATATAATTTTGGAGTGACGAATGGTGTTGGGAGGCAACCTTTGTTACCAAACCACTCAAAAATTTGTTTTTATAAAGGAAGGAAGGTTACCCGGATAGATTACAGTGATGACAACTTTCTTAGCTTCGGTAACGAGCCATTCCCAAATATCTTGGACACAAGCAATGGACACCACAAACATGATTGTGCAGGTATGTATTTTTATAAAAGCTACAAAGAACAGTTGACATTACTTATATTTTGATTTACAGTCTTTTAAAAATATTCTTTTTGCAGATATTATTGGTACAATCGTAGCTATTGGAAAAATAGTAAATTTAGATAATACTGTCGGTCGCAGGATACGTAGGACGATTGTGCTTGAAGACGCTCAGTAAGTAGATTTTATGCATTTATATTCAATTAATGTGTATATGAATGTAAACATATATTTATTCTACAATGTTCTATGCACATGTTTAAGCCGTGATTGCAAGTTTTGGGACAATTGGTCTTTAATTTGGAAGGATTATTGCAACAAGTGTGATGAGATTGGTCATATAGACATCCTTTTCATGTTGGGAAATGTCAAATACTGGGGCAGTAAGTTTTATAAATGTATATTTACATTTCGTATTAAAAAGTTTTTTTTTTATATTGCTGTTATTTTCTGGTCTAATTATCTATGTATATTCAACAAATCAGACGATTCATCAATTCATAATGCTTTGTTTGACACAAAAAAATTTATGAACAGAGATGTGCCGCGCCTATTGGCTTTCAGGAAAAGGTAGTTAGATTGATGTTGTGCTACATGTGTTTTAACGTGGAAAAAATCTATAACATATATATAACAGGATGTACATGATATACAATATATTTATAAAAAAAACTTAATTAAACATGTCACAGACATGAAGAGCCAGAGAGACATAATCCAAGCGAATTCAGAAATGAGGATTATTCTAATTCTAGACATATTGTTACCCCTGCTGAATTTATCCAGGGTTGTCTAAAGAGAATGGTTGGAATGATTCGTACCACTGGACCTGTCAGATATAATTTATTCTTTAAAATATTGAATAAATTATTTTACACAGTTGATTATATCCCTATTATTATTATATACACCAATCGTTGTACATGAATCAAAATAGGTCAACGATGGCAATGTACAACTTTTGGATTACGATTCTGTTTGCTCAGATATTGAGTTAGAAGAACAATCCGATGATATTAATGGGGTATTGTACATTATACTTTTAAACATTAATGCCATTAATAAACTTTAGTAAAAAATATATTCGTTATATTTATTTTCTTTGGAAAAATGTTACAAGATTCAACAAATGATCCTTCAGCTATTAAGTCAGCGTTGGAAGTCGATGCTACAAGTTCTAAATTGAAACTAAACGATACCAAAAAAGGATCTATTTCTGATGTTGAATTGCTGAATGTTGAAGATTTGAAAACAAATGCAAATAATACAAAATTGGATGTTCACATACTCGAAGTTATGAAAGAAAAAGAGTGGTGGGATAAATGGGAATGGGAACATTGTGTAGTTTTAGAAGATGAATATGAAGATGATCATTGTTACTGCTCAACATGTCAACTTACCTGTGACTATAATCTTGAATAATGTAATTGTTAAATTTTAAAACAAAAATATGTTTTGTATGCTTTTTTTTTACATTAATATTAATCATAAACGGTATTTATTTGTTTTCAATGATGAAACAATTATTTTGTAAATGAATTTAATTTATTAATTAACATAATCATGAATAAAAGCTCAATGGTTATTTTTTTATTCTTTTTTTGGTGTGTTGTTTGGCCACTTATGAAGATTAAATCCTTTTCCAATTAATCCGATTTTAGTAATATTATTGGAACAATCAACAGATTAATATGTAATCCAAAAATATATTTAGAATAAATTTTAAGTTTATAAATGATTTTGTGATATTTAATGTGATTTATAGAAGACTAATCTTAGAATAGATTTTGTTATTTAGATTATCATGACCTTCAATATCGTAAACCTAATTTTACACTAAGTTATAAATCAAAAAACAAAACGATCTAGCGACTCATGCACTAAGTGCGGCTGAAAGGAAAAACTATAACCTTGCTTTAAAATGTATGATTATGGGATTCGTGATACTGTTTTACTACATATTTTTTTTAATAACAAAATTATGGCTGCTTTTGAAATTGAGTAATCCTATGCAGCCGATAAACTCTAAAACAATGTTTAGTAAAAATTACAAAATCATAATCCTCATATAATTTAAACATATATTTTAGAAGATTATATATATGTTACTATTTTTTATAAAAATATATGTATCCTAAATTAAATTTCAAATTAATTTTAGACCTTAATTTTGTATTTATCAATATTAACTGATATATTTAAAATATTCTTATTAACAATTTATAATGCTAATTTCCAACATTATCTATACATATTTTTTAAAAAGATACGTAATTCCTAAATTAAAATACTAATTAATTTTTGACCCTTTGTATTCCAATTTTTTTGGTTAAATACATGTCAAGGTGATTTCATTCCAACTTCCCATACACATTATCACAACTTCTTTTCTTCGTTGCATGCATATTTTATTTTTCAATAACATCCAAATGGCTGCTAACAATGACAATGCTCAGATCAATCAAAACATAGGTATGGTAATAGCATCTTTGTTTTCTAATATGTAACCTACATAGATTATTTCTGTGTTTAATAAAACATTTGTTATCATGCATGCAGCTGTTGAAGAAGTTAACCCTAACGAGGCTCTAGCAGAATCAATAGCCTCCATCTACGAGTGGATGATTACAGAGAGAGCAGCCAGGAAGAAAAGAAAATGGGAAGAAAAGGAAGAAAAACAACTGAAGCAAAGAGCTGAAAGAAAAAAACAAAGGAAGCTCTTGAAAGAAGTCATTGCATATAGGAAGTCAAAAGCAAAGAAAAACAAAACAAATACTGTTTTTAATGAAAATAAAGATGAAGAAGAAGAAGAAGATCTAGAGATCTATTCGTATGATGAAATGCACTTGGCATTCTCATCAGAAGACATATAAGTCTATTTTAATTTTACTTGATATGTAATTGGTTTTAATTTTTTAAATATCAAAAAATTAGTATTATGTTTATGTTTATTATGAAATTTATAATTTATATTTTTATGTTAACAATCTTAGAAATTTACGTCGTAAAACCAATAAACAAAAAATAAATAGTAAATACATAGACTTAAAATATACTATCTAACAAGTGTATAGTTTAAACTACACCAGAGTATTTGTATTATAATAAATTATGTAACAATATAAGCATAATGAAAAACTTAAACTCCAGCAAGGTAATAAATTATGGGACTTGGATATTAATACCACAATTTGTACTGATTGTCGCATGGAAATTTTTTTATACATATAGGAATAATTCGTTTGTTTCTTACTTATATCCAGAAAAATAAAAAAACAACATGATTTCATTTATATTATCAATACATGCAACTTTGAAAATGTGTGTTTTGTCCCATCAGTTGCTTGATCCGTGTTTATTAAATGCATGTTATATGTTAGCCATGATTTTCAGGATTTCTTTAAAGTATATACATCTATATTTAGTTAAGTAAATTTATCCTTTAATATAATTAACGAAATCAGCATTTAAACTTTTATAAAATCACCTTTTTAAATAAAATTAGAGAGTTTATTTGTTAAAGTGAAATATATAAAGGATGTGATATTTTAAATTTAAACAGGATATGATATACCATAGCTAAATATTACTATATAATAGCATATATGTTAACAAAAAATTGTCAAACAATAAATAATTAAGTCAAATATTTTTGAGTATAAGTTTTGCTATGTTCTATTGTGACAAAATCTTTACTATAATTGATATCAAACTATAAAATGTTAATAATTAATCTTGCACAACATACAATAAAGTTAAAGGTTGATAGTCATGTAAATTAAAGCTTTTGAAAATAATGTATTTATATTTCTAATTCATTCACAATAATCGTTACCATTATATTAATAATGTATAATTTACTTTCGATAAGAATGCTTTGAACATAGGATTAACTCGAACTTTTAATCATTGTGATCTACAAGTCTGAGCATCCTAATCACCATTATTAGTAACGCATAATATTAGCAAAAACATGCGGAATAAAAATATAATATACCAAGACCTAAATTATCATCTAAAAAATAGTATTGGATAAATTTAAGCTTAAAATAAATACGATAATACAAAATTTTATGTCCTATTTCAAAGACATATGCATATAAATATAACTTTAGATACATTAGCAAAGCTCTATTCCGTTTGAAAATTAACTAGATCAGAAAACCACTATGTCGAATTCTAATCCAAAATCTTTTTTGCAAGGTAGACGCAAAAAGCAAAAACACTCATCCTTAACGCCAATGTTCAATTGCGACATCTCTTATTTAGATGAGATGACAAACAATGAACAATGCTCAACTATCAAAGTGAAAATCACACATATTTGGAAAACAACAACAACTCTTAGGGATGGTTCTTCAAAGGGTGAAAATTTAACATGCTACTAATGGACGAAAAGGTAATGTTTAATTATTTGATATTTAAATTTTGTTTATATGCATTATATAGCTTTGATGTTACAATATAATCGTTTTTGTTGTTTAGATATGTAAGTTAGATTGATCCAACACTCAAAAGATCCTGTATTGTGTTTTTCAATAATTATTGTAGGGCAATAAAATCCATGCTTGTACAAATCATTACGTCCTCAAGTTGTGTCAACCAATGCTGAAGAAAGATAATTGTATACTTCTATCGAATTTCAATTTATATACCGGGTTGGAAGGCATGCAACTAACAAATCACGCTGGCAAGATTTACTTTAAAAATAATACATCCATAAGTGTGGTTCAGGATTTTAATTGTGCACATGATGGATTCGAATTCATTGAATATCATGATATCATCACCGACGAAAAATACAACAAGCTTGCATTTGGTAAGAATTACACGCAAAATTATGTTACATTAATTTAAAATAATTTTAAATCATGCAATGTTTATTTGATGAATATGGTGTTTGTAGATATTATTGGTTTGATTTCATCAAAACCAATATGGAAAGCAATATATTACAGAAAGAAGACCGCAATAATTTCCGAATTCAAGCTTCAAAATTTAAAGTAATGTTTATTGTTTATAATTATGATAATATTTAGAGCAATTTGTAACGCTTTTATTCGTATTATATTATTTATGTTAACATTATTTATATATTAAACAGTGGTGATGAAGTTAACGTTACATTATGGGAAGATAATGCTAACAAATTGGACAATTACTTAAGTCAGGAATATATTCAGAATGAGCCAGTTGTGTTGGTTATTCAACTTGCAAAAATCAACACATGGGGAAGTAAGATATAAAATAAATTACTATAATTATTCATATCTATTATTACACGTTATGTTTCAGGTTGTTTTATATTTTTATTTTGTGTTCTTTATTATTATTTTTTTACACCAGATGAGCACGAGGTTTCAACCATTCTTTCAAACGAAGGTATACACCTTTTTAATTTTGCTTCATTGTTAAAAAAAATAAATAAATAAAAAAGTTAATTGACAACATAAATTTGTGTTTAATCTATGTAAATAGGTTGCTGGATAAAAAAAATATGCAACACAAAATCCAGGATTATCAATCAAGATGACAGCGTTGCTAATGAAGTATTTTTGAATTTTTAAAATTCTACTTTAAGTTTTCTTTTTTAACTTAAGTGTTTAGTTATAAAATTATGGGAAACCATAATGCAATTGCAAACGTTATTTGATTATATAATACTAAAATCATTTCAAGGGACAATCCTCGGAATCAGCTGCTATAGATGATGGTGATTTGTCAACTATTAAGCACGGAAACGCATGTGATGTTACAGTCATTAACATATCAGACGATGAGGATGAGGTATTATTATAAATTTAACACGTATAAATTGTACATTTCCTAAAATGTTTTAAACAATTTTTTTGTTAATAGTGATGATGATGAATGTGTTTATTAATATTTATATCTATTTTTATTATACTTACGAAAATAATTATACACGAAACATATGCAGATTTATGCGGCTGGTCTAAATGGTTATCGAAGCACTCCAATTTGGAAAAAGCCAAAACAAAACGAACAATATGTATACAACATATCTGATGATGATATTGACTTACATGATACTGATAATGAGGTAATATTTAAGTTTATAGTTACGTATCGTATTGTGTTGTAGTGAACATTAAATTTATATTATAGTTTATTTTTTATGCATTTTTTAGGTTGTTTGTTTGACACATAACAATCGAAGATTATCGATGATGAATTCTGGAACGTTTACGAACATGTGCAAAACCGATTGTTTTGTAAATGAATCTAATGATGAGGTATTTTTATTTAATTTTTCTTATATTTAATTGTTGTAAGCAGAAATACATATTTTTAAAATTATTTTAATGATCCCAAGATAACATATTAATCTGTTATGCATAGGTGTGTTGTTTTGCTGGCACCAGTCACGGATTTTCAAAATCAACATTTGAAAGGGGTAAAAATATATGCAAGCTTGATGATTACTTTGAATATGAAATTGACGGTGGATATACTTTCACATCTGAAGAGCTATATATATATATATATATATATATATATATATATATATATATATATATATATATATATATATATATATATATATATATATATATATATATATATATATATATTATAATTATAAAAAATTTCAAAATAAATCATTTTGTGAATTTTTTCTAACTTACTATATAATTGAGAAAATAAATATTATGTTGAACCGCAGGCCTCTTTAAAGATGATGTATCTGAGCAATTGAAGTTGGATATGGATTCTCTAAATGCAAAAAAAACCAATCATACCTATGATACAGATTACAGAATGCAACACAATTGCACCTGGTGGAATCACAATGCTCATGAAAATGAAGACATGGTTGTTTACGCACCTTTTCATCCCAATATTGGTTATTACTATCAACTGGTAAGAACAAGACAACAATAATTAAAACAAAAAACTTTAAATTCCTAATAATACTTAAAATTATTAACGTATTCTCTCTTACGAAACAAAAAATCGAATCCAACATTTGGAACGACTTGGGGATGCAAAAGTACCGAAAGGGAGAGATCGTGCACAGAAAATGGGTTTACCCAGTCAACTTGCATGTTGTTACACATGAACAAGACCATTCTCAAATTAAAGCGTTAGTATTGGAAGGGAACTGGTATCAATTTGGGCAAGATTGCGGATTTGAAAAAGAAAAAATGATGCGCATAAAGCTGGTGCGTTATGAAGTTCAAAAACTAGATGATGAAATTCTCAAAATCCCAATATTTCATGTTTGTTAGTAGTAAAGAGAAACCAATGAACAATCATGTTATTTTTCTCCCATTAGACTAATTATTCTATAAGTTTTGTTTAATGTTGCGTGTGTGGCTATGAATTGTTTGTTTTCATACGAGATAATTATATATCTTTCTCACTGTTTTTAATTATGAATTTTATTTTTTAAAATTCTTAAATTTCTAAAACTTTATCACACAAGCAATTATGATCCATTTTTATGGCACATTAACATCACTATTAAAAAATTGCTTAGTAAACACATGTATTGTGCACACAAATATATATATATATATATATATATATATATATATATATATATATATATATATATATATATATATATATATTCCACATGTATACGGTGTCTAACACATGTAAATGATGTCTAATCATTTTAATAAATCCAAATAATTTGTTTATTATTTTATCTAAATATATGATTTACACAAATCATTCCTGAGTAAAAGTTTATATTTTTAGTCTTTCCAGAATATAAGTTTATATTTATTTATATCAAATATATATAATTCGTTTCTTACTTATCTTATGCTAATGTTTAGTTAACATATATGCTAATTGTGGAAAACTAGAAGGGGGTTGAATAGTTTTACGTCAATTTGGATTTTAAAAACTTTGTTTTATAAAAACTTCGATTCTTATTTATGTGAATTTCAACACTTGCACAACACAAACAATTTAATCTAACTAACTAAATAATTATAACGTAAATATGAAAGTAAAGAAAAGATAGAGATAGAGAGATCAAACCACAACACACGGTATTTATAGTGGTTCGGCTACGAAGCACCTCTTCGCCCTACTCCACTCCTCGAGTCACCTACTCGAGAGTTTTTCTTCATTATGTCAACAAACTCCCTTTTTGGCGGAGAAACCTTACACAACTTTCGCTTACACAAATTAACGACACTAAGCTAGATGTCGAGTCTTAATAGTAGCTAGAACCAATCTCACACCACAACACGCCTTCTTCACAACTTATACACAACACTACTACTTCACAACTACACACTACTTCTACTTCACACCACAACTTCTTCAATACTAGATTTACAAACCCACCTAGATCTATCAATTACAATCACTACACAACTTTACAATAAATACAAGCTACACAACTAATCTTCAATACTTCTTGATTTGAGGTGAAAGGAGTATTTTTCTCTTGCACTTGAATAATGAGGGATTAGATCACTTGAAACAAAAACTAATATGTTTATGATCAAAGGATTTAGAAAGGTGTTTTGAGAGAATTAGAATAGAAAGTTTTAGTGCAAAAGGTGAGGAAAAATTTCATATTTGAACCAGTATTTATTGGCAAAGAATTCTGACAGAGGAGCGTATGCCGGCCCCCTTAAATTTGGTGCTAAAATTGCCCTAACAAATATTTCTCTCAGTTTTATTACATATTCATTATCAAACAAAACAAAAACCAAGTGGAGTAATAATTTCTAATATACCCTCCCTACACTTAAACCGAACATTGTCCCCAATGTTCTAGATAAAAGATGTAAAAGTAAAAATAAATAAGAATGAAAGAAACTAATACTCCCCTGATTCGTTCGGTGTGGATAATGTGACAACATGGTTAAATCTACCTCCAAGAAGATGAACGTTGAAAGCTTTCCTCCAGAAATATAAATCATCTTTTTGTCCTGTAATCAACAAACACAAAAACCAAAGCATCAAACCGAACAAAAATCACAACTAGATGTAATTCCAGACTTAGAAATAGAAACAAGACAAAGCAACAAAAGGATAGGATACTTGTGGAATGAATTACAAATAGGAACTCATAAAACATATCCACAATTATTGACACACAAACAAGATATAATATATGCTAATCATGAATTGTGAAGTTTTCATGTTCGAATTTAGTTCTTTTTAACAAAATATAAATTTCCCTACACTTATCTTTTTGTAAAATACCTTTATATGCAATTAAGATGAGGTTAAAAACAAAATAAAGCATTTTCACAAATTATTCGAAACATGAAAATTAAACAACTATGATTAAGCATATATGACACAAACAAACAAATAAATTAAAAACATCAAACAATTAAAAACATGGGTTGGGTTGCCTCCCAACAAGCGCTTGTTTTTATTCGAGTCACGAGCCTGACTCTACCCTTATTTAACGGAAATAGGGGAGGTTTTCCCTACACTTAGGATTAAGTGTGGGTGAAAGTAGCGATACACACCCTTAGGGTGGAAATATGCCACGTGAGTTGAAGGGGGTGAGTGAATGGCTTCCTTCATCCTAAAACTACCCGGATAATATTGGTTGATGGGTGGGTTGGTTCCTCTTTTGTCTCCTAGATGTATATCTAAGGATGGAAAGTTGTGTAAAGATTAAGGTTCCGGTTCATCAAAATTAGGAAATTCCCTAGAACTAGGAGTAAGGTTATCACTACAAGTATTCAAACCTATATCCTCTAGTGGTGCTTGGTCCAAGAGTTCTACCTGAATTGGGGTTCCTATAGTCTCTTCTACTTCTTCCGGGTAAGTCACGGGCGGTGTATGTGCCTCAAATGATGGTAGGACTTGTGGGGTACTTTGTGGGCTTGGATTGTCCACCTCATCCTCCATTGTACCTAGATTACCTATGTGTTTGTTTTGTACTATGATTTTATGTGACATCCACACAGGTATCCTGAGTAATCATCCCCAGACAAACTTCCTATTTGCTCCTTCAAACTTGTTATTGATTGATTTGTGATGTTGTTTGTTGGGTTGTCTACTCTATAATAATATTGGGCACAACCTTCTATGGCATCCCATGCTTCTTCAGCATTTAATTCCCTAAGGTATCCATTGGTAAAATCGTCAATGTACCTTTGGTCATACGGGTGGACACTATAGTAAAAGATTTGAGTTAGGTACCATAGATCGAAACCATGATGAGGGACTATTCGGAGTAAAATTTTAAAACGAGTCAATGCATCATAGATAGGTTCATCTCGATATTGGTTGAACATCAAGATGTCATTAGGAGTGAATGGGTTTCGTGGTCGGTAGTATGGTGGATTCGCATTCTCCATAATGGTGAACGGAAGAGTCAATGGAAAGGTTTCTACGAACAAATACACAAAGAAAAGATAGACTATGAGAAAGCTAATAAAAAGAAAATAAAAATCTCACTAAAAAGGAATCTAATGAGTAGACCTAATCAAAATAAATTTCAACCTAAACAATAACTATTCCTCGGGCTGCGGCGCCAAAAGCTTGATGCGTGGGAATTGCACCAGACTTTACCTCTCGAGGGATCTCGAGAAGCTTACAACCCCCACCAGGCAGTGTACCTGATCGTTGTAGTATAGTATAGTGACAAGTACCGGGGGATTGATCGTTCAACTCAGGAATAGTGTCGTTAGGATTGAAATTAATCTAACTAGGTCTAAAGGTGAAGGATGATTCTTTTTATGTTTTTATATTTTATGAAAATCAGGTAAAAATCTCGGGTATTGGAAGCAGGTAAAAATCTCGGGTATTTGGTGAAAATTTAACTGAATTTGATTAAAAATTTGAATTCATTTTTTTATTGTGAAATAAACATTTTCCTTTAATTACCAAAAGTGTTTTTCTTAAATATATAAAATGTTTATACCATTTTATATAATTTGTAATTAGTAAATAAACCTTCCTTTGATCATAAAATGTATTAGGCACTTGTTTATTCATACCTTTAGTGAATTTGTCGGATATAATGATATTTTGTCACTAAATACTTATTTACGCAATGATTTGATGTTTAATGATTTTATATTTTGTGATCGTCAAAACATAGGGATATCAAGAAATATTAATAACGTTTTTGCGCATTATTTATATCAACACTAATTTATAGTAATAGATAAATATTGTGTTTTAAACGAAATATTAAAGGGAACTTGCATACCGAATTTTTTATAAGATTTGTTTGAATTTAAAAAGATATAATTTAGAATATAAGATTGCCCAAAATTTTGGTAATCTAATTAAATATAACTCTTTCTTTTCAGATGATCACGACTTTATACATTGTTAACCTAATTTGACACTATATATACACCACAATATAACCATCTTTCTCACATAAAAAAATCGCAAGGCTATATTCAGAAAATTAGATTGGATTATGGACGCTCAAAGACACTCTGCAAGGCTTGCAAGAGCGTCTGAGAAGAAAAACGCGAATTCCCCTTCAAAAGGTATATTTTTAACAAATAAGATACTTATTGGGTTGTTATATTCTTAATTATGTGGTAGTAAAAGTCATATAACGTTTTAATGTATAATGTTTTGTATTTGTTTATAGTTGTTGAATCACAGGCAAATAATTCTACGCAGATAAAAAACTAAAAACCGTTTACAAGGTATTGTGTTCAGACATAGTATCATATGCATTATCCGTTAATCTTAATATTTTAAACATTTACATTTGTGTGTTTATACTATGTGACTTGATTTATAACTTCTTAATCAGCAGCAACAACAAATAGAAGTACATCAAAGACAAAAAAATCCTCATCAAATTCAAAAAGAGATCAAGTGGATGTGAACTGTTTTCTACCAATACGATATATTGCTCAGCTTAGGCGACTAATAAAAGTGATGGAAGCAGAAATCATAAGCGACGAACAAATGGTATTGGAATGTAAAGAGGAGATTGATAAGCGAAGGGAAAAAATATTAGAATATCAAGAAACGATAAACAATGTTAAAAAATAGTTGGATAATTATAGTTGTTTGTAATCTCTTTAATATCATGCATAATTTTGTTTTATTATTGTATATCTTGCATGCTAAAAAACCATGTGGAATCATACATAATTATCATAAGTATATTTTTTGTTTCATGCACATTCGTGTTATAATGAACGTGTACTGTCACTTAAAACAACTATCTAAACTTAAAACTTATCTGATGTACAATTAAACATCATCATTAAACATTTATATACTTAGATGTTCTAATAGTCATAATTATACATATACTATATGGTTTAGGTACCATAGTTAAACATTCCTACCAATAAACATAGTAATTTCATAACAGTCATAGCAAAAGAGAGTTTAAGAAAATTATGGTTTTAACAGACGTCAAATATCACTACTTGATGATGAACACCAGCTACCACTTCTTCCGTTATTTCAATCAACTTGAATCGCAACATCTTTGGCATCATGAAGCCACATATACATGCAAATTCTCTCCAATTTCCATTCATAACAACATGATTTGTCCTCATAGGATCTTCTAGGTGGAATACCATCTTCACTATCATCGGATACTTGACATAATTGTGGAGTAACTTAGCTCTGGTGTAAGTATGCATCATGTGTTCCTCATAAATTTTTGCATATATGGTCTGCAATTAGTTTACATGATATCATTAAATTAAAAAAAAATCATAATTTCAATATTTGGTATACTTACCAATCGACGATAACCACAGATGGCAGAATTCAACTCTGTGTAAAAAACATCAACTTCATCCACATGAGTACGATGACCTGGCCATGTGCAAACATGCTTGGCTCTCTTATCTATTACAAAGAAGAAATGTTTATTTTTTAAAACTATCAAATTAACTTAGTTTACTTCTCAGACTATAAACTAATTTACCTGCAGCGGCGTAATATGGTATCTGGTGAGTGGGAAACGACAACATTGTGGGATAAACTCTTTCATCGTACAACCCCAATCCTGAATCATCAAATACCATCAATTTCAATTTGTTATCTCCTGAATTGGTGAATACCATCCTCAGTCCTACAACTATGTCAGCATATTCCACAAGCTGATCCCATCGATCTCCAGATAAACAATTCATCATGTCCTCGTATTGTGGGTATGGTTGTAATCTCTCATAGATCAACTTGAACCTCAAACCATTAATGCTAACCCAAATTCTGTTTCCAACAAGATCTCTAATAAAATCATCTGGTAAAAGCTGCATTAATGTACAACAAAATAACTTAAAAAACTATCATCATGATTTAGAAATACTATCATATCTTTTTATCAAATAACAAATATATAGTGGATTGAGATACCTGCACTGATGCTCTGCATTCTACAAGACACTTGAAAAATCTATCTCCAACCACATCTATTCCATACCCAGGACCTTCAATTCCATTATTATCATACCATGTAACATAAAAGGTGTTATGGGCTTCCCTAACAAAGTGAAGTGTTCTCACAGTTGGTTGTATGTTCGATCTAATGAACGCTTTCCATTCATCATCATAAAACTGCAAGTCATTTGCCCTCCCACGTCTAAATTGGCATATATATCTGCGCCTATCACTTCCATGGATGAAAATGTAATCTTGATTGGAGTAAAAGTTATCAATGAACACTTGTGGCAAATTCTGCAAAATTTCATATGGTTAAATTTAGAGTATAATAGTAAAATCATGTTACAACTATATTTTTTAACTTTCACAAACCTGAAAGTCCTGATAAGTTGTTTGATTTAGAGGAAAAATAAACTGTTGAGGCATTTTTCTTGAAAAGTGGTAAACTTTTACGCGTTTTAGAAGCGATTATAACAGTTTCATAACAATGATAAATTTTTCAAAACAAAAAAGAAACCAGATATGAAATACATGAAACTAACAATTTAGAAAGCGCACTTAACTTATATAAGAATATGTATGATCTTTTACAGATATGAAATCCTAGAAACTAACAATCCAATAAGCATATTGGGAATACAATCTTAGTTTAACTCAAACAAGTTAAAATCTATTTACATGTATAGCATGTTAGCAGAAAACTAACCCATTTCAGCGTTAGAAACTTATTAGAGTTAAATCATAGATATAAGAAACACATGTAGACATGATAATCAATTTGATACACATTCAAAGAAACAACAACTCTGTAGAAAGGCATTGTGTCCAGTCAAAAACTTACACACCAAAAACACTGGCTACTATTTTATCGTTTTCTTTGCCTAAGTCTCTTTAAATGGTTATTTATTTTTATACTCTAACATAGGCTTAATATTAATATAGTTTTGATCATAAATTTTGTAGAATACCAACTAAGTTGGAAACATGATTGGTGTTGTTTGTGTGTGGCGTTGGAAAAGAGAGAAGGAGGGGAAGAGAGGAACCTTGAGAGAAAAATGTAATATTAGCTTGAGATTAAGTGAAGGTCCAACCCTCTCCACATGTGGAGAGGGGTATTTATACTTACAATAAAACGCCCACACCCGGGCTGTGGATCAGGCATACAGTGGGTGAAGACCAGTCCTTCTTCCACGGTGTTACTAAAACTAATACTAATTAACTAATAAACAAACTAACTACGAGCTAACTTAATGCTATTACAATCATTAGGTGACCGAGACTGTTACAGGAATATTTGTATTCCTAACAATCTCCCCCTAAGCGAGGTCACCTTTGAAATTAAGATCTTTTGTCTTTAAGCATTCTTTAGTCTTTATAGCTCGTAGGATCTGATTCTTCTCTTTTCTATATACTTCGTACTTCAAGCAAGAGAACTTGTGATTTGAATTCCTTTGAGATATGTGATCTTTGAGCTTCTTTGAGATCATCAGCCAAAGTAAATCTCCAAGCTCATCCATAGTTATATTGCCTTCATGTGATGTAGTGACTATGGACCATCATGCTCACACCCTTCTGTATCTGGAGACGTTGCATTGGAGTATGTGGATCAGGAGACCTTTTCATCAGAGTTGCGGAAACGTCGTTAGTAGTCTCTCAACATTTGTTGTAGCAAGTCTCTCATCTTCATTGATAGTGTGGAGGATGTGTGAGCATGAGGAATGGATTGACCCGATTCAGCAGGAAACTGGTGCCGTCAACGCCATCTTTATATGTGTCCCTGAAACAAAACAGTTAGCAATAAAGATAGAGAACGAACATGGCTTTGTCATTCGTTCTGCGAGGACAGACTACCCTCCGGTTTGTGAAAACCGACCTGTGATCAGGTAGAGTCTCTTTTAAAGAAGACTCTCCTTGACAGGAATTTCCAGCTTGTAGTATGAATTTTCCAAAGAATCCACTTTGGAATCTTCATACTTAGCATGTTCTCATACCGGAACGTCTCAAAGCAGACAACACGATAGAGTGAATCGGTGAATTGATATTCACGGATTGATGAGAAATTGATTTATAGAAATCACTCGCGCGTCATATGATAAACATTTTTTGAGACACGACGAGAGTTTTATACTTTGAATCACATTTCCATCAAAAATACTTTTGTTTGAACAGTTATACACAATCAATGTGCTCAAAGAAATTTGTTTGTGAGCACATTGAAGGGTTTTTGCAAAAGTATCCGTCAATCCATATCCTGGAACAAGTTTGATTCAATGTTGAATCGCACCATTGTTGCTTTCCAGTTGTCACTTGATCATTGATCCAAGATGGATCTCACATGTCACCTACCAAGAGCTTGAGAGATGTTCGCTCTAGAAGGATTTCCATCGTCATTGTGAATATTTTCATATCACTCGGATGTTCTGGCAATACCACAAGGATAATGTGTAGGACTCTAAATATTTTATCTTATTTTCCACATTGTGTGAAACAATAAGCATATTTGGAATGTGTCCTAACGAGATTTATGGATGATCTCATGGCTCTAGACTCAATAGTGCGTTTTGATCCGCTCCTGGAGACTGGGGAGGCGTCTCCTATTTTAGGTATCAACATAGCTCGCAATGAGCGGTCGATACATTGTACAGGGTTCCTCGTGAGAATGAAACAAGCTCTTTTAAGAGAACTTGACTAGTTGGGAAGTTTAGTGCAGTGTGTCACTGGATCCATGACGTCTTGTCTTCAATACCGGTGTTACCTTAGTAACCGCCAGTAGATTATGAATTGAACCCGGTTTCTGCCCTAAGGTTGAATATATGGAGGGCTATTTCTTTTCACCCTTTTCACATTTCATTTCTTTTTCATTCTTCAACCCCTTCAGTGCTTACCGAGACTTCATCACTAGAACCTTGTTGGGTTTGTTCCAGTCCTAGCTCTATCTCAGTCCGCACTCTTCCCTTTCTCACTTTACTCCCTTTTTTTTTCAATCATTCCTAAGGACTTCTAATCTATCTAGAGGATTGTCCCTGGGAAGATCCTTCCAGTTCTGGTGGATCATGGGAACTCATACCTAACCTTAACCAACCTTATAACTTCATGCATAAAGATAAATGGTCGGTCTTTGGTATAACTTCCACAAACGCCTTTTGCTCCCCCTCAATATGTGCATCGATATTCGAAAGAGTGTAGCACATATGTGGGAGCACATTTATTGAGTCTAAAAGATCACGTTTGATTATCAGATTTCATATTTAAATCACATTCTCTCCCCCGATCAAAAATTTCAATTTTTTTTTTTGAGATTTTGGATCTCAATTGATTTAAATAAGTTAGAAAGCTTTTGGGAGAGAAATGCGGCCAATTTAATATTTTCTGATAAAAAGGAACCTTTACTGCTCCCCCTCAATCTGTGAGGAAGGTTGTTATGTGTCAGATTCGATGAGTTTCCAAAAGATTTAAAGTTTGAACGAAAACTCTTTGAAAGTGTACTCATTCTGACACATAACCATCATAAATCATTTTGTTGCTTTTGTAGAAAGTGTGGGGAGTTTTGATGATACATAAAATTTTGAGAAATCACTCCCCCTCTCAATCAATGACGGATGTTTAAAATATAAATATTTTCATAAACTATTAACGTCATTGATTGAGTGAAAATTTTTATCAAACTTTTGAGTTCAATTTGATTTTCATTCAAAATTTCATGGTACCACCAAGTTTTGCACAAATACTTTTCGGAAAAATCATAGAAGGGAAAGTATTTGGCGATAAAAAGAAGACTTCTCTTCTTTATCAAGAAATAATGCACTGAAACGTACATTAGATCGAGGAAACATGGATATAAAGTAATCCATGCCCAGGTGAACTTCACCCGGTAGAAGGAACAACCGTCTTTTTGGCGACGTGTTTTCCCCATTTTGAAAAGCGGGTTGCTATCTAAAGTAATAGCAAACCATATTTTTGAAGACCGGGTTGTAGCCTGAAATGACTACAAGCCATAATTTTGAAGTTCGGGTTGTAGCCTGAAATGACTACAAGCCATTATTTTTGAAGAATATTTTGAGGAACGACATGTTTTAGAAGAAAAAAACTTTATTTGAAACTGTAAAAACTCTTGCTCAAGCATATGTATGATTCCGTGACATTATTGAATGACATTTCTAGAAACGTACATAATATTGATTACACAAGAGACATGTCGAGAGAAGAATATTTTTGGATTTTTTGTGATTTTTCAGATTTTTATGGTTTTTATAGGTTTTATATTTTTCTATTTTCTTTTTGATTTGATACTATACAAGGATATGTGAAGCAACCCCTTTACTCCTCTTGATCTTCCTGAAGACAAATGAGATCCTCAGGTGTGAGACTCTTCATACCAAGGCGTGGGAGAATGAAGTGAAAACGTTCCCTAGAAAGTACTTTGGTGAAGATATCGGCTAGCTGGAACTCAGTCCTCACGAAGTAAAGTTCCACAATTCCTTTCTCAACTTGCTCCCTGATGAAGTGATGTCGAATGTCAATATGCTTAGTCCTTGAATGCTGAACATTGTTGCAGCAGAGTGCAATTGCACTTTTGTTGTCACAGTACATGGGAATCTTATTGCATATGAAGCCATAGTCAGAAAGTTGAGATCGCATCCAGAGGATCTGAGCACAGCACGATGACATAGCAATGTATTCAGCTTCAGTGGAGGAGATAGATGTACTCATTTGTTTCTTAGACGACCAACTGACTAGCTTATTCCCTAAAAACTGTGCACCCCCAGATGTACTGCGACGAGTGTCTTGACATCCCGCATGATCAGCATCTGAATATGATGTGAGAGCCATAGAAGTTTCCTTAGGGTACCAAAGGCCCATGTGGATTGTTCCTTTAAGGTATCGAAAGACTCTTTTGACAGCTTCCAGATGTTTCTTGGTGGGTTTGGATTGATACCGAGCACAAATGCAAACTGCAAATAGAAGGTCGGGTCTGCTTGCAGTGAGATACATTAAGGAGCCAATCATGCTTCGATACATGGTTTGTTCGACCGGAATTCCCACATGATCTTCGTCAAGTTTCGATCTTTCAATCATAGGAGTATCAACTGAATCACAGGAGTCGAATCTAAATTTCTTCAAAATTTCATTGGCGTATTTGGATTGATTGATGAAGATGCCATTGGGATTTTGAGAAATTTGCAGTCCTAGAAAGAATGACATTTGACCCATCATAGACATTTAGAATTCGGAACTCATCTCTTGGGAGAAACGATCACATTCTGTGGGATCAGATGAGGCAAAGATGATGTCATCAACATAGATTTGTACATGTAGAAGGTTTTTGCCCGTTTTTCTGGTAAAGAGTGTAGGATCAACAACGCCTTTGGAGAATTTGTTAGCCAGAAGAAATTTAGACAAGGTGTCGTACCACGCCCTAGGTGCTTGTTTAAGCCCATAGAGAGCTTTCTTTAATCGATACACGTGATTAGGGCGTTCTGGATCCACAAAACCTTCGGGTTGATATACATACACCACCTCTTTCAGATCGCCATTTAAGAATGCAGTCTTGACATCCATTTGACTTACCACCATGTTTTAACTTGCAGCATTTGCGAGAAAGATCCTTATGGCTTCAATTCTAGCAACAGGTGCGAAGGATTCTTCAAAGTCTATACCTTCTTCTTGTCGATATCCTTTTGCCACAAGCCTAGCTTTGTTTTTCAATACATCTCCATGCTCATCAAGTTTAACCTTGAATATCCATTTGAGAGCAATGATCATAGCACACTCGGGAGGTGGTACTAGTTCCCAGACATCCAGTCGGTCAAATTCATGAATTTCGTCCACCATTGCAGTGAACCATGCGTGTTTGGACATTGCATCCTTGACGCTTTTTGGTTCAGCTTTAGAAAGGACAGAATTGAAGAAGCACCACAATGCGTCGGTTGCAAGTTGCTTGCGGGTAGATACTGGACGCGAAGGGTTTCCAATAATGTTGTCTATAGGATGATCATTGGTCCATTTTCTAAGGTATTCGTGGGGTTGAGAATATGGAACTGAGGTAGCCGTGTTAGATTCGTCAGAGGATGTTACATCATTTGACGATTCAGGGGCAAAGATGTTAACAAATGGCTCATTATCAGGTGGAGCAAAAGGATTAACTTCAGATGTATTATCTACAGTTGCCACTCGCTGTACAGGTGAAGGTTGGACATTAGAAGTGCTAACCGATTGACTGATGGTGGGAGCTTCAGAATCCCATGACAATGAAGTGGATGGACCGTTATTGTCATCTTGATCATTCACCACCCCATTTGGTGGTTGAACCATTGTAGCTTCAGGAGCATTCATTGGTTGAGGTTCAAAGTATTCATCAAACATTGGGTCAAACAGTTTCTTCCAATCTTCACTTGTAGGAGGTACAAAAGGAGCAGCAGGAATGGGATTCTGTACAAGCCTGGAGCTAATTGGTCCAGGAGACAAAAGGTTAGGTACGGGTCCAGAACTTGATTGTCCAGGAACCGGTTGCTCAGTCAGCTCATCGAAAGTAACGTGGATTGTTTCCATTATGTCTCTGGTACGTTTGTTGTAGATTCGGTACCCCCTTTCGCTCTGGAGCATAGCCAACGAAGAAACCAATGTCGGCATTGGCCTTGAGTTTCCCATGGTCTTCACTGTCATTAGTTGGATAGCAAAGTGCACCAAAAACTCGAAGAAATGAAAGATCGGGTTTTCTGCCATGAACTAGTTCATAGGGAGTCTTGCAGTGGAGAGGATGTATCAAGGATCGGTTCTGTGTGTAACATGCGGTGGCAATTGCCTCAGCCCAAAGAAACATAGGAGCTTTGGAGAAGATGAGCATAGTCCTTGCAGCTTCAACTAAGGTGCGATTGCGTCTTTCAACAACTCCATTTTGTTGAGGAGTACGTGGAATGCTCTTTTGATGACTAATCCTGACACCTTCATAAAATAGAGTAAGTTGTCTATTCACAAACTCTGTTCCATTATCAGTACGAATGACTCTAACTGTTTTGTTGAGGCGGACTTGCAACATCTTGATGAGTTTGATGATGGTTTTCGGAGCTTCATCTTTTGATCGTAAAAATTTACCCATGTGAATCGAGAGTAATCATCAACAATAACCAGCACATATTTCTTTCCATTGATACTTTGAATCCTCATTGGTCCACAAAGATCCATGTGAAGAGTATGAAGAACTTCCATGATTGAATTGACATTTTTGGGTTTATGGGTGTGCTTTTTGCTCTTGCCCATTTGACAGGCGGAACACAGATGGTCCTTTTCTTACTTAAGTCTGGGCAAGCCTCGAACAAGATCCTTACATGTAAGTTCATTGATAGTACCGAAGTTCAAATGGTTTAAACGACGATGCCACAACCATGATTTGTTCTTGGAGGCTTTAGAGAGCAGACAAATTGGAGAGGACCGTAGCATATCTTCAATGGAGATGGTGTAAAGATTAGTGCCCCGACTCCCCTTGAGAAGATCAACACCATCTAATTCTCTAACAAAACAGGTGTGCTTTCTGAAAGCGACTTCGAGATCTGAGTCACAGAATTGACCAACAGAAAATAGATTGTGCCCAAGTCCTTCCACGTAGTAAACTCTGGATATAACACTGTCTCCAAAGACGTAATCACCATAACCCATTATAGATCCAAAATGGTCATTCCCAAATCTAACCGTATCAATAAACTTTTCCACGAAATTCTTGAGCCGCGAGCGATCTCCAGTCATATGTTTTGAGCAGCCTGAGTCCAAATACCAAAGGATGATTTGTATGACCTACATTTGAAACCAGACAATCGTGGATAACTGAAAAAGCTGGATCCCCACACACATTTGGGGTCCATTTGGTTAGCACACACAAATGTTGGATTATCATATGTTACAGATATCTCACTGGAGTATTCACATTTTGATGTACTAGAACTAGGAGTGGTATTCATTGCTTCTATTGGGAACAGTCTACCGGTAGGTCTCCACTTCCTAATAGGCACAACTTTGAAGTTAGTGATCCTAGTCATTGGGCACTTTTCCCTTAGAGTGAATTTCCTTCCAGTAGGTCTCCATTGATAACCAGCATTAGTGAAAACTTTTCCTGTTTTATTCCATACTTGTTTTGCCCGTTTAACACTAGAGACATTCATAGCTGGAGATTTCATAGTGGATTTAAGAAAGGACACAACACATGCATCATGATTACCATAAAATAAGCATTTGTTACAAGTCTTACAAATAGCATCAGAATTCGAATTAATTACATCATTGTTAACACAAATGTTTGAATCAACTCGATTCCTTTCACTAAGCATAACTTTATTGTTCCTAGATGATTCTTCTACTTCCTTCATAAGTGTACTCTTAGCCGGCAAAGTCCTATCATTCTTTGTATTGCACTTAGGCTGTGACTTGCTAGCATTAGATACACCTTTTACTCCTGTAGAAGCAATGACGGGAACATTAGTCTGATTAGTTGCTACTTGTTTACCGGTGATCAAGATGGAGGATTGTGCCATGGTTTGGGGAAAATCAACTATGACATGCTTGTTGCCACTGTTAGGGTGCAATGCAAATGTCCTATCCGACTTGTTATCATTCTTGGGGCATGATCCTATAGCATATTCTAATAATTCCTGGGCTCTATTAGTGAGGAAGCACGCACCAATAATAACATCATCAAGTGGTTTAGAAATCCTCTCATCTTCAATGGTTTCTCTAAGTATGGCCAGACAATCCTTAAGATTTCTAAGATAGTTGTTAAGAACTAACTTATTGTTCCTAAGGGGAAGAGAGACATTCACAGCATCGCACGCATATTTCTTACAAGCATGTACATTGGAAATTGCATGATCACATGAAACGACGGGCATTTTACCCTTCACCATGGTCTTTAGATTCTCAATTTCATTTAACAAATAAATGACTCTTTCATTGTTTTGGTCACGTGTTGTTTTAATAGACTCAAACAATTCTTTATAACGTTGTTTAGCGTTAGACATTTCAGCATGAAGCCACTCATTTTCAAGTTGTAATTCATTGATAATGCCCTGTTTTTGAAAGTTTTGAGAATCTATCGAATTCTGGTAATTGGTATTGGTCACATCGCTTTTGTTCGATTTTAATTGTGCAATTTGGACCTTCAACTTCCGAATCGTGTTTGAGTGAGCTTGAATTACTTCATCCTTTTTGGCTAATTCAAAACATGTATCAAACTCAGGAGCATCCGAAGATGTCTTGGCATTTGATATTTTTATGCTTTCTTCTAGATGTTGATATTTTAATTGTAGGTTCAGATTATCAACTTCTAGTTTTGAGAAATTCCTGACCATGTTATCATGGTCGTCGTTTTGAATTTTTTCAGTAATTTTGTAATTCTCCCCCTCAAGCTCAATTACACGATTCTGGAAGACATTCAAAGTAACCGACATTTCATGGAATTGTCGAGCAGATAGTGCAGAGTCGGTAACAGTATAAAACACATCTTTTGCAATGCAGTTAGCAATCAAATTTTCATTCATGATGAGAATGTTTTTCCTGTTAATTTCACTATATTTGAGATCAATAGCTAATTGGTTACCCTCACTTTCCACTTCATCAAAAACCTTTTTCATTTGAGTCACATCATCATTAATGGTGTTTTTAAGGCCCTCAAAATGTTCTTTGAGAAGTTTAAAAAATTGCATAACTTCAGTTAGGCAACACTGTTTTATTTGCTCAAAACCCCTTTCCCCTTCTTTAATCCCTGTAGGTGTAATTCTTATTTTACAGGTTTTCTCAAAGTCATTGAACAATTGACCTAGCACATATAGCCCAATTAGAGTATTACATTGTGTGGGAAGAGTGAAAGGTACAAGGTGCCTAGGTGTGTTCAGGGGGTAAGTAGTTGGGTCAGCAATTCTAAACATAGTGCGTGTGTTACCTACAACTCTTTCAGCTTGCATTTTCTCAATGTCAATATTCCAAAACACTTTTTCAGGAAGAATTCTCTTTTGAGGAACAAAAATTGCAGATTGATTGTCATTCGCATAATCATAGTGAAACACAATATTCTTAGCAATGCATTTAGGATCCTTTAAACGTTCAGCAAGTTTTACCCTAGTTCTATCCTCTGCCTCATTGATGTGGTCATAGGATCATGTATCAGGAGGGGCATGATTAGGTTCAAGCATAGTGTTTGCATCATATAATGCAGGTTGTGCACCTAGACCAATTCTAAGGTATCTTGCTTTGGGTTTGGAGGTATCTTGTTCACTAAATTCATCACTTAGTTTCCTATGGTTTTCCATCATTTGAGCAGATTGAATGGTTTGGCCCTGTGTGTACAACTTATCTTCCAATTTATTTTTCAACATTTTTAGTTTTGAGAAATCATTTAGAAGTTTCGTTTCTTTATCTTTGAATTCTAGTTTGATGGAAGTCAAACCTTTTTGAACCTCTAGTTTTTGTTTGATGGTTTGATCCAATTGGTTCTTTAAAGAAACTAGTTCCCTTTTCAATGATTCTTGTTTGGAATTGTTTTCAGATATGTAAGTACGCAGTTGCCATTCCATTTTCTGCTCACGTTCATTCAACTCAAACTTAGCACGCTGCTCATAAATATTCACTTGATCCTTAAGGGTGTTAATTCTAGTGATCAGGGAATCATCAGGGTTGTATATTGTGTGCTCATGTACCTCATGTTCACTAGAATCAATAGACGGCATGTCACTTGGTACAACTGGCGGTCCATTGTCATTCACATACATTTCATATGGGATATTATTGGTATTACCCATATCAGTGACGTTTGTGTTGACAATATTCTTGAGTTGTACAGAGTCACATGCCCCCTGTGCAGTTGTAGGATTATTCAGATCATGATTAGGAGATGTTGGTACCTCAGAGATATCAGATGTGATGGATAAATCAGGATGCTGTGAAGAGGATGCAGCTGCAGACAGATTAGCCATGAAAATGGTTTGAGCAGTAGGTTCGTCATCCACGTCTGAGTCAAATGCATCACACTCTTCAACTTGAAAGATATTCGGGTCATTAAGAGCCATGTCCTGAACAGGCTGATCATCCACATCAGCATCAAAGGTGTTCCCATCATTACCAGCCAGAAAAAGCAAAGCTTCTTCATCCAACACTGTCCCATTTTCTTGTGCCTGCATCAGCAACATCTTGTCTTTGAAGTACTCAGAGTTTTGAGAACGTTTTGGGAGAGTGCAATTCATAGCAATATGGCCCAACCCTCCGCAGTTATAGCATTTCGGCTGCTTAGCTTGTGCTTGAAGAGCATTCCCAACTCTGTACTGCCCATTCTCTCTACCAGCATTTCTTTGGTTGAAGTTCTGTCTTCCCTGCACATTCTGCACTACCACCTGACCATCTTCAATGACTGCCTGATTACGTGGATTAGATGAGATTCTAAGTTGGTTGTTAGTAGATGGAAGTGCAGCCCTGAACTGTTGGACTAGTAGAGAAACTTGGTTGGAGAGATTATCAATCATCATGTCAGTGTGAGAATACCCAGAATCAAGTTTTGTATTCAAAGCAGATGGTGAGGGAGTTGATGATTGACTATTTGTTGGGGTAGACCTGGAGGATGATTGTGATGGTTGAGATTGATCATTAGAGGTTTGATTAGGTTGTTGAACATTGGAAACAAAAGCAAGAGATTCATTTGTTGCAGACGGATTGAGCTTTTCTCGCATTAGCCAATCATAAGCAGCATGTTTCTCATGTTGTTGGAGATATGCATAAAGCTGTTCATGATTGGTATGCCTGAGACCTTTGTTGAGCTTAACAGCTGTGACAAACCTATCCCATTCTGGTGCCATGTTATTCACAACTTTGGAATTAAGCTGTATGTTGGGCATTGTCAACTTGATGGCTCTCATATCATTGACCAGCTTGTGAAATCTGACGTAATAGTCAGTGATGCTTTCACCTGGATTCATTTTGAAATGCTCAAATTCATCATATAGCTGAGACTCACGATCTTCTTTAGTTAACTCAGACCCTGCAAGAAGCATTTTGACATTATCCCAGACCGCCTTTGCTTCAGTGTTGTAGTTGATAAGTTTGTAAACATCTTTGGGAAGCCCTTGAATGACGATATTTGATGCTCTGATGTCTGCATCATAGCGTTTCTTTTCTTCATCAGAAAGCTCATTGTAAGTGCGAGGTCTATCAGGACCAAATACGGCCGGTTGTTGATCAGTTGCTGCTGCAACAGTGTCTCTAGTAGTACCCATTTGAAAGGGTCCCTCATCGATGGATTTCAAGATGTTAACCCCATTTTCTTTACCCAGATAGTACAGACGAATCCTTTGTGCCCATGATTCATAGTCAGTTCTATCCAACATCGGAGGTCGGGTGTCAGACCCCGCAGCTTGAATGTCATCAGAAGAAGTCGCCATCACAAAATTGAAATTACCAAACCACAAGGTGGGAGATACTCGCAATGTAGAGTACTAGTCGCAGAAAAACTTAACCGCAACTTGTCCTAACCGCAGAGATAGTAACCGCAGTCAAGTTAACCACAGTAGATACCAGTCGCAGAACCCAAATCGCAAGACACAAACAGCAGAGAGTACTAAACCGCAGACAAATTCCAACCGCAGAAAAATCCAGTCGCAACCTGAGCAAACCGCAAACCAAGGACGCTAACCGTAGAAGGTACCAAACCGCAGAGAACTCCCAACCGCAGAAAAGCTAACCGCAATAGACTAATCGCAGACAACTAATCGCAGTGACAATGGTCCAAAACTGTCACTATCTTTGCGTTTTGTTTGTATTCCCAAAATAGTAAACGCAGTCAAACTAACCACAGATTATAGAAACTAAACGCAACAAAGCAATGTAACAGTAGACTTAACCGCAGGTAAGAAATCCGCCCAAAATCACCTCCAAACTTCAAATAGATTAAGGAAATGGTAACACAAACTAAACTACAATGTTCCACAAACACTAATGAACAAAAAAGTACATCACTAACATAAATAACAACACCAGAGAAGATCAAACTAAGAGGTTTTACAAGAAAGTTACACCAAACTCACAAAACCACACAAAATACCATCAAATTCGATTCTACAAGGTCCTAAGATGAAACCTTGGCTCTTGATACCAATTGTAGAATACTAACTAAGTTGGAAACATGATTGGTGTTGTTTGTGTGTGGCGTTGGAAAAGAGAGAAGGAGGGGAAGAGAGGAACCTTGAGAGAAAAATGTAATATTAGCTTGAGATTAAGTGAAGGTCCAACCCTCTCCACATGTGGAGAGGGGTATTTATACTTACAATAAAACGCCCACACCCGGGCTGTAGATCAGACATACAGTGGGTGAAGACCCGTCCTTCTTCCACGGTGTTACTAAAACTAATACTAATTAACTAATAAACAAACTAACTACGAGCTAACTTAATGCTATTACAATCATTAGGTGACTGAGACTTTTACAGGAATATTTGTATTCCTGACAAATTTTAACAAAACCACACTGAGAATAAATCCTGCTCTATAATGTGCTAACAAAGCTTATAGGTAAAGAACCAAAACTAATTAGAGCTTAAGAATATGTATGATCTTTTACAGATATGAAATCCAAGAAACCAACAATCCAAGAAGCATATTGGGAATACAATCTTAGTTTAACTCAAACCAGTTAAAATCTACTTACATATATAGCATGTTAGCGGAAAACTAACCCATTTCAGTGTCAGGAACAGTAAATAAAATGTTGCATTTTCAACTATAATGTGCTAACAAGGCTTATAAGTAAAGAACTAAAACTTATTGGATATTGGAAATACACTCTTAGTTTAACTCAAACCAGTTAAAATCTACTTACATGTATGGCATGTTAGCGGAAAACTAACCCATTTAAGCGTTAGAAACAGTAAATAACATGTTGCATTTCCATCTATAATATGCTAACAAGGCTTATATGTAAAGAACTAAAACTTATTGGATTTAAATCATAGATATTAGAAACACATATAGACATGATAATCAATTTGATACACATTTAAAGAAACAACAACTCTGTAGAAAAGCATTGTGTCCGACTTAAAACTTGCACACCAAAAACACCGGCTACTATTTTAGCGTTTTCTTTGCCTAAGTCTCTTTAAATGGTTGTTTATTTTTGTACTCTAACATAGGCTTACTATTAATATATTTTTAATCTTAGATTTTAACAAAACCACAATGAGAATAAAACCTCCCCTATAATGTGCTAACAAAGCTTATAGGTAAAGAAATAAAACTAATTAGAGTTTAAGAATATGTATGATCTTTTACATATATGAAATCCAAGAAACCAACAATCAAAGAAGCATATTGGGAATACAATCTTAGTTTAACTCAAACCAATTAAAATCTACTTACATGTATAGCATGTTAGCGGAAAACTAACCCATTTCAGGATTAGAAACAGTAAATAGAATGTTGTATTTCCAACTATAATGTGCTAACAAGGCTTATAAGTAAAGAACTAAAACTTATTAGATATTGGGAATACAATCTTAGTTTAACTCAAAGCAGTTAAAATCTACTTACATGTATAGCATGTTAGCGGAAAACTAACCCATTTCAGTGTTAGAAAAAGAAAATAGCATGTTGCATTTCCACCTATAATGTGCTAACAAGGATTATAGGTAAAGAATTAAAACTTATTGGAGTTAAATCGTAGATATTAGAAACCCATGTAGACATGATAATCAATTTGATACACATTCAAAGAAACAATAACTCTATAGAAAAGAATTGTGTCCGGCTTAAAACTTACACACCAAAAACATCGGCTACTATTTTATCGTTTATTTGCCTAAATATCTTTAAATGGTTATTTATTTTTGTACTCTAACATAGGCTTACTATTAATATAGTTTTAATCTTAAATTTTAACAAAAACACACTGAGAATAAATCCTCCCCTAAAATGTGCTAACAAAGCTTATAGGTAAAGAACTAAAACTAATTAGGGTTAAACCATAGATATTAGAAACATATGTGGACAATCAATTGGATACACATTAAGAAGCAACTCTGCAGAAAAGTGTTGTGTCCAAGTTAAAACTTACACACGAAAAACTTTGGCTACTATTTTATATCTTTCTTTGGCTTAGTCTCTTTAAACGGTTTTATATTTTTGATATTAAATGGTAACAAAACCACGCTGAACCAAAAAAACCTCTGATAAACAAATTGTTTACATTTACCACAACAAAAACCGAGAATCATAAATGTTGCTTACAGCATTGTTTTACTCAGTTATAAACAAGCACGAAACATAAGGCATCTATTTTAGGAACCATAACCACACGCATTTCCAACTAAGATAATATCTTTTAAAAAATACCTAATGATCCGATTACTATATTTGGGGCTTTTTGAACCAATCAACAAACACCACATGCAATCTAAGAATGTCGCAATTAAACTAATATTGTATTCATAAACAAATCCTGATCAACGTAAAACACTTATTTTAACTACCAATCATTCTTTTATTAGATAAAAAGAAAATATTCACGGGAAAAACAAACCAACCACATGCTACTAACCAAACATAATATTTTAACTTGATTAAACATGGTTGAATGTAGCAGGAAATAAAAAAAAAATTGAAAAAAAACGACCTGGATGATCATAGAAACAATGGCAACAGTGTTTATGTGTTTAGTTAGTTTATAAAAATGAAACTAATGGCTTGAACTTTATATATATTAAATATAATAAATATAGTGTAAGTAGATGTAATCATTCTCAATGTTGATAATGCATAACCAACACAAATATTTAGCATGCATTTGAAATGTATATCATGTATAACATGCAGCAACATAGACTAAGTGTTGCCTCAACAATTACATTTAAGAATATACATGCAAATTGCAATTCGAACGTTTATAAAAGTTACATCATGTTTAATACAAGAACGTGAAGACTTAGTATCTATGAAACAAAATTAAAGTCCAATTTGACTTTTTGAGTCAAACTTAAAGCAGTAAAAAATATATTTTAAAATTATATTGGTGATACAATCTGCGGCTATGTAACTATTTATTAAGTCAAAGACAAAGAAAGGTGATCTTCATCAACACCTGGCTTGGTCAGACCATACTCATTGCTTGCTTTTTTCTTTTGTTCAACCGTCCATCATTCATACCACAATTTAAAATCCCATTGCTACTCTTCTTTAACTGCAAATCACAAAACTATTTAACTGTCTTTCTTTTGATATAGTTAGATAACCCAGGGATAAATATGACTCATACATCAAGCTCAACGGTTTACAAAGCAAATTAAACATACAAGAAACATGACAAAAATAAATAAAGAAAACCATAAATTTAAATTTTCAAAATACTACAAATGCAAATAGAAGTAAAATCAAATGATTGCAAATACAAATAAAATCACATGATTAGTAAAAATCACAAAGCATGCCCGCCCATTGGGCGGGCCATGACCACTAGTATATATATATATATATATATATATATATATATATATATATATATATATATATATATATATATATATATATATATATATATATATATATATATATATATATATATATTAGCTACAACTTGTTGTAGCTAATTGGCTACAATTTTATGCTAAAAATGTGGGACCTTGAGTCTTTCTGTGGGTCCTTGAATTCTATTATGTGGGTCCCTGAGTCATTTTGTATGTATTTTTTATGAGGATTGTAGCCAATTAGCTACAATAATTGTAGTCAAGCTATCCCCATATATATATATATATATATATATATATATATATATATATATATATATATATATATATATATATATATATATATATATATATATATATATATATATATATCACAATGAGAAGAAAACAAAGGATGAAGGCGGTTGATACCTTTGAGGTCTTACAAAAGAACAAACAGGGACTAACAAGAACCAAAACCGCACACGACTCGAGATCCTTTCAAACTCAATCAATACCCTTCTTCAAATCTGAACACCTTGATCAACCCTCATCCTTCGAACCAGAATAACCACGAGCAACACCACCCTTTTTCCTACCCTTCGTACACCTTTTTGCACCACCTTAGTACCACTCGACAAGAAAAGAAAACAAGCTGCCGTCTCTTGTGTTATTAGGGTTTATGTGTGGAATATTTAGATGCATATACGGTTTAGGAGAATGAGATTGAGAAGGAGATATAAGGGAGGATATTGCCGAGCAAAAAGGGGGACTAAAGACCCATTCCAAATTTCAAATTTATTTTTGTATCTAGTCTCATTTCAAGTGTAAATTGTTATGCACAAGATTAAAAAAAAATAATAAAAATAAAAAATAAATAAAAATAACAACAAATACTCGGCCCTAGGAACTTACAAATAATAATAAAGAATAAACGCCGTAGTCACATCTTGCGGTTAAATACCCAAAACTAGCCTTTTGACTGTTTAATGAATTTGATAATGGTTTTCCTGATCTTGTCAAAAATGTATCTCCGTGAAAAATTTGTAATAACCAAATAGCACACTTTTTACCAAATATTATATCAAAATTAACTCAATGCATTAAAATACATTTGACACTAATAACACTTTTTAGCCTAATTTTGATATAACATTGTAGCCCATTAAACAAACCCAATCTTAAACCAAAATAATCGGATCCAATAACAAGATAAACAAAATTCAGCCCTGTCCAATGATATAACCAATCCACAACCCAAAAATGAGTTAAAATAAATAATGCCCGGTCCAATAAAAAATTATAACCGGATATAAACACTCACTATCCCTAATTAGTCTCATTTATGAAAAACCCTAATCTCACTTCTCTCAAAACGTCTGCCCCCATCCTCTCTATTTGAAGATAACGACTCAACTCTCATCTCACTAAATCACAGCCACCATCTTTTACTCACGCTAATCAGTGATAAGAATTTATTTAATACATTTTTATGGGGTTAATTAAGCCCTAAATCATGTTTTTATGGTCAAATATTACCTCAAATCGTTTCTTTTGTCATTTTAGGTACTTGGTACATGAATTTTGGAAAATGGAGCTTTTCAGACATTTTTATACAAGAATGAAGAAAACAAGAAAACCAAGAAAAGTCTGGAAATTGCACCTGACGGCGTCAGGCTTTGGAGCTGACGCTGTCGCCCTTTGAAGTGATGCGATGGAATTTTACACTAGGCGCCCCAGAAAAGAAGTTGGAAGTTATAACCTAACGGCATCAGGTGTTTTTGAGTCAAGGCCGCCTCGTTTTATGCTCACACGAGACGGCCCAGAAGGGTTATAAAGGGACGACGTCAGAAGCTATCTTGGGTGATACGAAACCCTAAAAGCGGCGACCTGACGGCGTCAGGAATTATAACTTGACGCCGTCAGACTTGTAAATCTATATATAGTTTTTGATTTTTCATTCATTAGTGTCTAACTTTTAGAAGAGAAACCCTAGCACGAATTTTCCAGCAACTTTAGGGTTTTGAACACTCTTTTCTTCTATGTTCAATTGAAGATAAGTACTTCTTTTAATCATTCAATATGTCTATGTGTTGTTTGATTAATTGTTTATCTTTTCTTTAATTTAACATGCTGGCTTAGGTTTCTTAGTGTTTACTTAGATCTAATGCAACCTAGTTGTTGATTATTGATTGTTGATTTGTTATTGATTGGTTGGTTGATTGACAAGCGTTAGGCTTAAAAAAACTAGCTAAATCTCCTATACGGTAACTAGCTTGAATGTCTTAAGAAATGTAATCGGATGTGTCCTACAGTTTTATTGATTGTATTTAATACAAGAGGGACTATTAATGAGGCTATGTTATGATACTAAACGTGTCGACATAAGAAGAGCTAGAAACTCATAGGGTTTGGGAAGGCTGTACACACCCTCACGAATGGTATTAAGGAATACAATCCTTCATCCAAACAATCGTGACAAATCAATAAATCAATAGGAGATAACTAGGGAGTAGTGAAATCTAAGTAAACACGTTTTTCCTCTTATAAGTAATTCACCAACTTTTATTTTCTTGTTATTTATTTTATTTTATTTTGTTTATTAGTAATTTTGAGTTAGTTGATTAGCAACTAATTCCACCCACTCTTCCAATACCTAAGATTTTGCATGCTTTCATAGAATATAAAAAAAATAAAAAAAGAATCATCCCTCACCTCTAGACCTAGTTGACATAGCTTTCAATCCTAATGACACTATTCCCTTAGAGAACATCAATCCCCCCGTACTTGCCACTCACTATACTACACCGGTCAGGTACACTGCCTAGAGGATTGCAAGCTTCTCAAGATCCCTTGAGAAGTAAAACTTTTGCGAGTTTTGTAATCCCGCATCAAAATTTTTGCCACCGTTGCCGGGGAATAGTTATTGCTTAGGTTGATTTTTATTTTGATTAGGTCTACTCATTAGATTCCTTTCTAGTGAGATTTTTATTTTCTTTTTATTAGGATTTCTTTAGTCTATCTTTTCTTCGTGTTTTTTTCGTAATCTATATCATCGACAATCATGGAAGTTGATAATATCCTTGAACCCGTCATTCAACCAAAGCACCAAAACCCACCCGAACCACCTAGAGCCCGCACTTTAGGAGAATATTCCCGACCTAGCCACCAAAGCTATCGAAACAGCATTGAGCTCAACCAAGGAGCCAATGTGTCTCCCTTGCGATCCGACACCATCCGGTTGGTGCAAAGCGGATGTGCATTCCATGGACTTCATTCCGAAGATCCAAACCAACATCTCAAGGATTTCCCTAAAATCGTTGATTCCATAGACCTTGATGTTGCCACTCGAGAGATGACCCGATTACGTCTTTTCTAATTCTCTCTATGTGACCAAGCTAGTCAATGGCTTGAGCATTTACCCGCGAGATCCATCATCTCTAGGGATGATCTCACCTCTCGTTTTCTTGCTCAATTTTTCCCACCGGGAAGAACTACCAAGTTGAGAAATCACATCTTGATGTTCCAACAATGTCAAGGTGAAACTCTTTACGAAGCTTGAACTCGTTTTAAGGACTTACTCCAAAAAGTCCCTCATCATGGAATCGATATTTGGCTCCAAATCCAGATCCTCTACGATGGTGTAAATCATCATACTATAAAAGCCATAGATTACGCCGCTAATGGTAGAATGAGTAAGCTCAGTATTGATAAGTGTTGGAGGTCATTGAGGACTTAGCACAATACGAAGAGGAAGAATGGGAGGATCCCATGTTCTTGGAGGAAGGGAGTTTAGATTACATAAACGCGACCAAAGAACAAATGTTTGACAACATTGAAAGGCAGGTTGAAGAGTTAATGAGAGCCCGGACATAACCAACCCCTGTGGGTATGTGAACGCAGCCAGCAAACATACGGCTCCTGAACTCTCACGGCTATGGGAATTCGAAAATATAATGTTGACTTTTGTGAACAACCAAGAAAAACATATCCAACAATTAGAAGCCCACGTGGAAAGTACTTGAAACACATTCATGGGCTTGGCTGAGAAGTTCATATCAAGTATTAAGGAGAAAATGAAAGAAGAGGTTGTACCCAAGAAGATCGAAAGATCTTCGAACTCTCAATCCCTAATGAAACGAACAATGAAAGGGACAATGAAATACCTTTCCCCGAAAGCTCAGCTCTGAATTACTCTTATAAGCTTCCTTTCGAGAAGAAGTACGCTCAAATTCATAACATCTTTGTCGGAATCTTGCGAGTCACGCTCCCTCATTTCCATAAAACTAGGAAACGATCTTTTTGTTTTAAACCTGGTGTGCGAGAAACTCGACTCAAGCATTCTTTTATCTCAAAAACTTCATGGGAAAGATTCATGTGCTCATTAATTACTTACCAAAGCAGTGAGTGGAAGCCAAATAGGGCGATAACTTATTTTTTGAAAATTCGAACCACACCTTGTGATAGCAACAAAACGTTTGACCCATGTGGAATTTATTAACAAAAATGACTTTTGCTATCATGATTGTAAACTATTTCCGATAATACAAGGTCCTGAGTGAAATTTTGATCAAACCACAAAAAACACGAGTGTTTGACGGCGTCAGGATTAACGCCTGACGGCGTCTGCCCGCTTGCACAGCCTTAAGGACCACTTATCTGTCACTTTCATCCTAAACCCCACAAACCATATCCTCCCCCACACACACCCACCGATATTCCAAGGTCCAATTTGCCATTTTTGTCGCTAATCTGCACGTGGTAAGTAATTTTTATTCATCATTTTCTATTCAATTATTCTTTTGATCCATTAATTTCAGAAACCCCCAAATATTCGAAACCATAGTATTGATTTGAGCTTAGATCTTGCAATGACCCTTAATTAGTGTTGTTCTGACAATGGTTAAGGCATTAGTTAGTAAAAAATTGAATCGATTTAGTGTTAAGAAGGGAAATTGCGGATTCGACCATAAAGCCTTGTTCATTTTGGCCATTTTTCCATCAAAAGGGGTGTTTGGGTTAAGGATCTATAGCTTTGAAACTTGAATTTTCCCACGTAATCCCTGATTTTAAAATTACAGAACCTGACGGTGTCAGCCCGTAGGCGTGACGGCGTTTGAACTGTCTGGTGACCAGCCCTCCTTTTGTTCATAATCTAATGCCTTTCACTCATTTTTATTTTGATCCAGGAAATGAGCAAGTGTTCTAGGCAATACAAAGGGGGTTCTTCAAGAGCCCAACAGGAAAACTATGGTGATACGGTCCTAAGTTGGGGAGTCTTTGATGATGATGACTCCACTTTCAAATACAACCAACTTCGCCATCATGAAATCGACCATGGTGCTATCATTGATTGGGAAGTCTTAGCTGCTAAGCAACTCGAGGATGCATTCTTAGAAAGCTTCCAGATCGATGACTTCACGGGCCCGCAATGGGTAAGATTGTTTAGGTTACAAGAGACTGTGTATGATGAGTTGGTGCGTGAGTTTCTGGCTACTTTTTACTTTGATATCGGGACTGGTAGGAGTGATGTTGGTGCCAGCTTGGTCTTCTTTAGGTTGGGAGGTGAGGATAGGTCTTGTTCTGTTTGCATACACGAAGCTTATTTGGTCTACAAACACCCGGCTTCAAGATCTTTTATAAGATCTCAGGTAGGTTATTTGATGTTGATTGCGTTTCTTGTTTCAACCGATTAAAAGGAATATGATAACAAATTTGTTATTGTATTTCTTTTTAATTTTTGGATATTAACTGAAGCTAAGAGCTTGATCGATGATGTGTAAGTGTTCTCAACCGTTAAAGATTTAGTTAGAACACGAACTGAGATCGTCTTCGATTTTTTTTTTGTCCGAGTCATGGTAGGGAATTATAGAGGGGTTAGTTGTAGTTGTTTTGTGGTGTGGTAAATGGATTAGGGTTGATATGGATATGTTTATGTTGGTTTCTGTACTTTGGATAAATGATGTGTTGAAACTGAAGTCACATAAAGTCAGGTATTTAGTTTTGGTCAACATAGTCTTCATCACTTCTTCTTAATCTTCTGTCACTTTTCGAAAGATTTTTTGGGCATTTCGAAGGATTTTGAACATTTTGAAACTTTTGACATTTTGAAAGTTTTTCACATTTCGAAGTGTTAAAAAAAACTTTTAGAAAGATTTTGACATTTCAAAAGTTTTGAGACTTTTCGAAGTGTTTAAAGCTTTTTGAAAGTTTTAAGCTTTTCGAAAATTTCTTATACAAGAAATTCGAAACTCTAGGGTTTTGACCAGTTGACCATCAGTTCAGCCGTCATTTCTGACCACTTTTCCGATTAACTTTTCCGACCATTTTTTCCGGCTACGTTCCAACAGTGATTTCGACCAATTTATTGCCTTCATATTTACCACAAAATTTCACGGTTTGGAACAATAAAGGTCACAAATAATGAAGAGTATTGACACAAACTGATAACTCGGACTATAGAGACAAGAAATAGATATGTGAAAACAAATGCAAATGAAAGTTTTAGACTTTGACCACTTTTGATACCAAAAAGTTATTATAAAACTGCTAATAACAAGAAACTATGTAAATAGTAACGGTTTTGTTAAAAAAACCAGCTTAAAAGATACGTTTTTGATAAGAAAAAGATATCACAAATCAACCAAAATTAAAACCTTGCTCTTGATACCAATTGTTGGATCGTATTTTAATGTTGATAATGATAATAGAGTTTAGCCATGGTTAGAGAGAGAAAGGGAAAACTAGTGTCTTTTATTGATAATTAAAAGTAAAGGATTACACAATAAGTCTCACCCCTCCATGGAAGTATGGAGGGGTATATATAGGCTAACAAACACCCCACTTTACAATAATGATGCTTCTAGTCCATATGTTTGTGCCTTACAAGATAACTAATGTAATCCCATCAATGTTGTTGCATTCACATGTTAGGAGTGATCCCAACAACATGTGATATCACCAATTGATATCACATGTGATATCATCTGTGATATCACACGTGATATTAATTGTGATATCACACATGATTCAACAAATAGAAGAAGCTGACACATCTGTGATGTTACCTGTGATATCAAATTCTCCTCCAAAAAGTTGAACCATACGAGACTAAGATGCATAAAAAATTAGGAATAAAAGTGTAGTAGTTAGTAGTTATTGAGGGATTGTTGTGATAATATGAAGATTGTTGTGATAATATAATAAATCCCAAGAGACATTGACCTTGTAACATGCTTCTGTTAGATTTGTGATGCATTTATTTTCTTAATTGATAGAGTGCATGTTTTGATAGGTTTAACACCTTATTCGACACCAAATATATATTTATTTGGACCCAAGCCACATTGCATGGTGCCTGAGTTTGTACTATTTTAGGAATGGTAAGTGACTTGTATGATCATTTGTATGTAAACTAACAGTATCACACGTGATATTACTTTTAGCTAACTAAAACATTTTGGTTTACATTAAGATGGACGAAAATGTATGAAAATGGATGAAAATGGGCGAAAATGTAAGAAAACGGACGAAAACATATGAAAGCGTAAAAACACGTCATAAAACATACAAAAAATGTATGGAAAATGGACAAAAACGAAAGAAAATGGATGAAAACGTATGAGAACGGACGAAAACGTATGAAAACATAAAAAAAATAGACGAAAACATATGAAAACGGACGTAAACAAGCGAAAACATACGAAAATGTATGAAAACGGATAGAAACATATGAAAACGTATGAATGTAAAAAAACGTGAATTATAAATAAAAAGAAAAAAAACCTGAATAAAAAAATAATAAAAATAAATAAATAAATAAATAAGAAAGACAAATAGACAAAAAGAAAGGAAGAAAAAAACATGGACTTAGGTTTACATATTAAATCTTAGGTTAATCCCCACCATTAGATCAAAGTAGATGGATGGTGGGGATTTGTCCCTTGGTAAGCACCAAAATAAGAGTAAGCATTTGAACTTATCTCTCATTTAGATACTTAAGATGCATAACCAAATTTAATTTGCTGGTCCAAACAAATCTTAATTACCAAGAGAAATTTTGCTGTTCAAACAACCTTACTAAAGCAACATAAGAAAGTTATGGGGATGATATTTAAAAGCATGACAGATTGACGCTACTAGTGAAAAAAGCCTCAACAGTTGTCGGTAGTTTGGCTCCTCTGAGTGGGTCATGAACTCACGATTCTACACAAAAGTAGGGAGAAAAGCTCAACTTACTTAATAGTCCAAAAAGTCGTCTATACCCCAACACATGTCTCTCCCTTTCCCTAGCTCAATTTTACGTCACCCATCTATTCTTCTTTGATGTCCCATAAATCAAGCTAATGACATAGATAATCTAGAGAAATAAACACTTAAGACTAGAGAAGCCTTGAGAGAGAAAGTAGAAAGAAAATAATTTTTATTATAATGAGAGAACCACCTCAACTTGTGAGGTTAAGGGGTACATACATCAAGGGTCTCGCGACTCTTGTCTAATACATAAACGGGTCTCATGACTACACATTAGTCACAAGACGTTAACTGGTGTGTGCTTACTCACACACCTTTTTCTGGCCAAATTAAGACCAAAACAGACACAAACTAACCATAATTTCCAAAGATATTGTGTTTTTGTGTTTGTGATCGTGCAGGAACGAATATTTCAGAAATTGGCATAAATCAGTCAAAAAAGGACAAAAACGAGCACGAGTTTGGAAAACGTGTCAAAAGCCAGAGCCGGGGAAGCAAATTACCATTTTTGAGCTCAGATTTTCAAAACACACCTTGTGGAATCACAAAATGCCAAAATTAGTCCTTGGAGCAAAAGTTTTCAAAATTGGCATAAATGGTCCCTCAAGTTTGGAAATTGACAGAAATGGCCCCTGAGCGTTGGATTTTGGTGAAAAGTCAACATAGGTCCTTGGGAATTCAAAAGTTATCACAATTGGTCCTTTGGTGGAAAATTTGAGGAATTTACATTTTTAGCCCCTCAAGTTTCAAAAATGACAAAAATGGTCCCTGGTATCAAAAATTTTGGTGAAAAGTCAACAATGGTCCTTGGGAATTCAAAAATTGTCATAATTGGTCCCTGAGTGAAAAGATTGAAGAAATTGCAGTTTGGTCCCTACACTTTCAAGTTTTGGTAATTTCAGTCCCTAGGTAGAAAAAATGGAAAAATAACATTCATGGTCCTTATGTAAATGGAACTTGGCAAGATTAACTCCTTTGATAACTTTGTAAAAGCTACAATTTCAGTCCCTTAAATTTCCAATAATTACAAAATTGTACCTTGTAATAATTCCATACCAAACGCACCCTTTTTATCATAAGGACCCAAAACCAAATCCAAGTCCAAACACAACACAAGCATAAACCCAAAAAACCCCCAAGCCCAATACACCCCCGCCCAATTCCATTTTTTTAATAAAAATACCACAGGGTCAAACGGTTAAACAAACACCATCCCTACCCCTCCCCCCCCCCCCCCCCAACTTGCCCTGGAAGCTGTCACCTCTACCACCCCCCACCTTTACCATCACATCCCACCATCCCCCCTCCAATTGCACTAAAAACCACCCACAATTAATGCCACCACCCCCCAATTGCAATTAAACAGATAATTTGGTCAAACGGGTTTTCCCGCCAAAACCAATTAGAGGGCTAGGATCACTTCTGCTTATCCAATGGACAGGAAATGAAGTGGGAAATGCTCAGAGGGACCCCAAAAACCCTAATCTTCATCTATAAAAGGAAGAAGACAGAGAGAAGACCGAGTAGTAGTCCTCAGTTAAATTTCAGTGTCATTTTCAATCAATTATCCATATCCAGTGTAATGTTTAGTTCTAAAGGCTTGTATTTAGTATTGTTAGTAATATATAAACTTTATTTAAGCTTAATTTAAAGTGTACTTTGGAATTTCAGTTTATGCCATTTTTAGTAAAAATTTCATGTTAAGCTCATTGTTGTTAAAAGTTGTTATCTAGTGTTCCTTTAAACTCAAATCAGTTCACTTATAAGCTTTCTTAAGCTTATAAAGCATAAAAGTCAGGTTTACTTAAAAAAAACATAAAAATACATAAAAATACCAAAAAAAATTAGTTAAAAATAAAAAAATCAATGAAGAAGAATGAAGAAAGCATGGAGCACTATAAATTATGGATGGCAGTAGGTTAATGGCTTAGTGGGAAGCTATTAGGTGTGTTATTGGTCTCTGGTTCACAATTCGGAGCTTGGAAGCACATTGTGAGCCATTTATTCACTTTTTACCTTTGACTGTACAAGTGTTTTGTATCTGCTTATGTTTGTGTTTTTGTGGTTCTTAGGTGTATTTGAGTGATATTGTAGCTTAAAATTTGGTCTTTGTTCATTAGCTTCCATTTGTGCTAATATTTTTATTCTAACTGCCATTTTAGCATTATCTTGAATCCTAAGTAATTGTTGTTATTATTGATGTTTATGTGCTCATATCAGCTTAGTATACCGTTATATGTGCTTAAGTTTCAAAATCATAGCCTGAATCACCCTTGTGTAGTGATAATCAAAAAAAGTTTGTTTATTAAGGGTTCTTTGGATTTGCTACATTTGTTGAGTACCAGGGAGTTTTAGTTGGTGTTTGTTATTGAAACAAGTTTCAACAGGGTCTAATAGAACATTAATAGCATAATATTCACAGGTCTTTACTTGAAAAGTCAAAATCAAGTTTTAATTCCTTGATTTCATTCACTGTTAGGAATTAGGGTTCTTGATCTCATCATATCATCACATAAGTAGTTTATATAACTTAATTTCATCTCATTGTAACTTGAAACATCAATTTCAGTCACTAAGGATCAATCAAAGTTCACATTAGTCAACTTAGGATCACAAATTCAAAAAGTCAAATTGCATAGTTTCTCAGGAAATTCCAAAATTGAAAGATTTTTTATGCACTTATCTCTCACCCTTTTGACCTAAATCTTTTTGGAAAATCAAGCCCAGAAGCTCATCTTTACTGTCCATATTTTAGTTTATTTTTAGGAATTTTCTTAAGTGCTTATTTGGCCTCATCTTGTGACCTGTTTTGCTTAAGCATGCCCTGTACCAGGCTGGTAAGCCTTATTTCATAAGCTCACCAAGAGCTCACCTGTGGGACCCACCCTTTGTACCTTGGCTTTTTGAGAAGCCTGTTAGCTTAGCGTATTAGATCAGGGCTTATTTAGGCTTCGAGAGCTCTTGCCCATAGCTTAATCAGGGCTGCTAGTTGCCCTAACCAACCCTATACACTAAGTCACTCAGTGTATGCAACTATTTCACAAGCTCATTAAGAGCTCATTAGTGGACCCCACCTTCTGACCCTTGGCTTTCTAGAGAGCTCAATAAGCCAGCTTTTCAGTTTTGTGCTTAAATTGGACCATAGACCTTTTGCCCATAGCTTAATTTGATCTTAGACTTACCCCATCCAACTTAGTCACTGGGTCACTCAGTGTGACAGACCCACCTTGATAAGCTCATTGTGAGCTTATTTGTGGACCCCAGGGGTTGAGTCTTGGATTATTGGAAAGCCTTCCAGGTCAGCTTATTGATTCCATCATCTCCTTGGACCCCTGACCTCATCTGTGGGCCCCACTTAGGCCTGCAAAGTGCCTTTCTTAGACTGTTTGGTTTGTAGCTTGGTTTGGATTTGCTTATTTGCTTATTAAGGCTTATCAGTGTGTCTCTTTGTACCTTTTAACTTATTTACAGTATCCTTAACTCATTTGTAGCTTAAATTGCCTTAAGTCTTATTTGTATAGCTTATTTCACGCTTTTTCAAGCTCAAAATCACTTTTTAGCTTATATAAGCCTAGTGTGGTGCTAATAAGCTCTCATAGTGCTTATTTTTTATTTCCAAAAAAGTTGTCTTCATAAAATAAGCTTATTGTCAGTATTAAAATAGTTTTGTAAAAGAAAAACAAGAAAAATCAAATATAAAAAAGTGATAGCTTCTATTTAAGCCAATTGGCTTATTTTTCTGCTTTTTCGAAAAGCACTTTCCAATTTTATATTTTTCTTAATTTCTTGATATATTAAAGTAGTTGTGTAAAAATTCTCATAATTTCCTGTTTTGATTTAGTATTTATAATAATTAATTTTAGTTTATTTAGTTTTAATTAAAAAACTAAAAATAAAAATCATTACTGCTTATTTTTAATAAATAGTACTTTTTAATATTTTTACTAGCTTTTATAAATCATAAAGTATTTTTAGAAAAGTTTCATAAATTTTACTGTTAATTTGCTATTTTTCATAATTAAATTAGTTTAAATAGGTTTTAATTAATAAATAAGTAAATAATATTTAAATTAGGTTATTTATAATTTTTATACACTTTTTATAATTTTATAGGATTCCTGTGATGGTTAATTAATTTTAGAAAAATTTTCATAATTTTCTAAGCCATTTTAGTATTTTTCTTAATTTAAATTAGTTTAAATTAATTATTAAAGAGTTTTTAATTAATATTAAATCATTAAATAATCAAAAAAATAATTTTCTTTTTCATAAAATTTTCTTTTAATATAAAGTTTGTAAAAAATTCATTTTCAACCCCCTTAAGTTTATTTTTGCTTAATTCCCACTTTTCCAGTACGCAATAATGTTTGTTTTAAATTTTATTTACGTTTTAGGTTTAAATACGTATCTGGTTTCCTGTATTTGTTAATATTGTTAAATTTGCTTAATCTCAATCATATCTGATTAGTGTAGTAAATCCAAATCATTATCTGGTTACTTTCCCAATCACTGAATCCCTTGAACGTTTTCCCAAATACAATTTCAGCCTCGTTGGGACATAACAACCCGTGAACACACTGTACTTTCAACGGATCATAAATTGATCACTTTCTCTCTCATAGCTTGACTTTGTTGACCAAGCATCCTTGTTTGATTTAGGTTGACTGTTTGGGAGGAGTCATTAACCTTAAGTATACAACTTTAACATAAACTTAAATTCAAACCTTTAACTATTACATTATTACAGATAAACCCTTAGACTATGATCTACACTTTTTCTGTCATAACAATCTCTCCCTTAGGGTAGATCATTCGGGTTTTCCAAAGTCTGTTTATATAAATAATTCCTAAAAACGTTATTAATATTTCCCGATATCTCTACGTTTTGATAATCACAAAATCTAAACTCATTAAACTAAAAGATTATGACGTAAACAAGTATTTAGTAGTAAATATTCATTTTAACAAATCAATCACTTAAGGTATGAATAAACAAAATGCCTAATGCATTTTATGATCAAAGGAACATTTTATTAATAACTAGATTTTTATAAAATGTCACAAACATTTTATATCTTTTAGAAAATCATTTTTGGTATTAAATAAATATGTTTAATTAACCATAAATATATGAATTCAAATTTTTAACCAAAAATGGAAAAAATATTCCAAAAAAACCTTCCCCACTAAAAGACAAAGCTAGGAAACGTTCAAAAGGTGTGGCCCCCTTAATTAACTAGGTGGCCCTTAATTAAGGAGACCAGCCACGCTCCTGAGGTCCCTAGCTTTGCCTATAAATACTGGTTCAATCCTGCATTGTTTCCAAACCTTTTTGCACTAAAACCTTCTGTCCAAATCTCTCTCAATCTTTCTAATAAATCCTTTGATCATATAATCATAAGCTTTTGTTTCCATGTGATCTAAGCTTCAACCATTCAAGTGCAAAGAGAAGAATACTTCTATCAATCAAGACTAGAAGTATTACAACTTAGTTTCATCTTGCTTTCTAAGTTGTTTGTATATTGTAATTTGTAAATCATTCATTAGCTTGTGTATAAGGTGTGCATATTGGTTAGTTAGATCTAAACATAGGAAATTAGAGGAGTTTGTAATTTGTGAAGTAGTGAAAGGGTGAAGAAGTAGAGGAGTATAGAAGTAGTGATAAGTTGTGAAAAAGAAGTAGTATTGTGAAGAACTAGAGCTAAGTAGTGAAGAAGAAGTAGTGGTGTGAAGAACTAGAGCTAAGTCGTGAAGAAGTAGAGGTGTGAAGATATAGAGCTAAGTTGTGAAGAAGTCGTGTATTGACTAGTGGTGTGAGATTGGTTCTAGCTACGATTAGGACTCGACATTTAGCTTAGTGTCGTTAATTGGTGTAAGCAAAAGTTGTGTAAGGTTTTCTCCGCTATAATGGAGCTTATTGACATAGTGAAGAAAACTCTCGAGTTAGGTGCTCGGGGAGTGGAGTAGAGCAAGGAAGGTGTCCTTGTAGCCGAACCACTATAAATCCTTTGTGTCGCGGTTAGATCTTTCCATCTCTTTACTCTCATTACTTTACTTGCATTGTCTTTATTCACTTACATATAATTGTTTATATTGTGTAAGAGTTGAATTCACATAACCAAAAAGATGTAAAACTATTCAACCCCCCCCCCCTTATAGTTTTCCACAAAGTCTTATAATGGTCTTCTCTTGTTTAGATGTTCTCTTGGATACTAGTGAGTTCTAATGTATCATTTCTTGCATCTTTTGGGTTCTCGAAGTTCTATCCTCTCATTAATCAACTAATCATCTTGTTCATCTCTTTGTAAACATGTTTGCTCCTCATCACTTAACTTGATTAATCTTGACCATTAGGGAAGCCTTCAACTCTGTTTGTTCAACTCTTTGTATCTTGTAGAACTTTTCCTTAGACCCCGATCAATGTTTCTGAACTGTAACATCCCAAATTTATAAGAAAACTTTTGGGGATTTATCTAATATATTATTAAGTATGTTAAATATTTAGTGGAAAAATGATAAAGTCCACTTCAGTGAAGTTAATAATAAAGTTATATAGGACATGGAATGCAACTTAAGGGATAAATGTGTCATATGGGGAAAAGAGAAGAAATAACCATTATGTCCTTGAGGTTTAGTTATAACAATGTTATAGGGATTAATTCCCTCCAAAAAAATATGTGTTACGTGGGTGAGTTTACCCAGTTTCTTCACAATGAAGAATTAAGGAGATAATCAAGTTTTATCAAAAATCAAGTTAAGGTTATGAAGAAATCAAAAGGAGATTATGAAGGATCCTTTTAGATGGTAGCAAGTTCTTATTGTTATTTCCCCAATCTAGGTATGTGGGTTAAATTGTATGTTTAATCATTTAGTAAATTGGGGGTTCATGGTGATGTGTGCTTATTCACACATCCTTTTTAGACCAAAATCAGACCAAAAATACCAAATACAAACCAAATATGCCAAGAAAATGTGTGTTTTTGTATTTGTGTATGTGCAGGTACGGATATGTGAAAAATGGACAAAAGCAAAGCCAAAACTGACAAAAACGAGTACGAGAATGGAAAAAGGTCAAAAGCCGGAGCCGAGGAAGCTTAATGATCAAAGAAAGCTCAAAATGTCAAGAAAAGTCCTCAGAGATTCATAAAGTTTCAAGAATAGTCCCTGGTCAAAGTTTGAAGAAATTACAACTTCAGTCCCTCAACTTTCAGATATTGACAATTTTGGTCCCTTGAAGGAATATTTGAAGAAAAGTCAATATTGGTCCTCCATGTATTAGAGAATTACAAAAGAGGCCCTTGGATCAACTTTAGAAAAATGGCAGCCTTGGTCCCTAAAGTTTTCAAAATTACATACTTGGTCCTTGTAAATTTCTAATACTAAATCCTAAAAACTAAACAAACTCAGCCGGACCTAAACCTTAACCCAAAGTATTACTAATACTAAACCCACAACTACCAAGCCCAAAACAGCTTACGCCCACTCTTACTCTTACCCGATCCACCATTAAAACCCAACCCTTTTATCCCCGGTCAAATAGTCAACGCCAGGGTAATTAATACCCTTTTAAAAATAAAACACGCGCCCCCCAAATTACCCATTTCTACCTAGAAAACACTGTTACTAAAACCCTAGTTTAACCCCGTATGATTTCATAGCAATTAAGGGCATAATCGTGCAATTACGTGTACTTCTAGAAGCCTGACATGAGCTGACACCTGCCACGCTGGCAATCCTTGTGAGGGCACATAATCCAAGGGCCACATTGATTGCTTATGATTAAAGCTGGATTGGATGGCTACGATTAGACACTTGAGGGCTTCCAGGACCTTCTGAGATACCCTAGCTCATCTCTCCCCTCAGCTATATATACTCCCTTCCTTCACCTCATTAGTGTGTAATAATTTAGGGATCGTTATTATGTTAAATTGTTTTCTCAGTTGTAATGTTAGTTTAAATTTGTAGTTTCCAGCTTTCAATCAGTATTGTAATCCTTATTTCATTAATATAATTTCTAGTTTGATCATTTAAATCCTTGTTTGTTCATTTAAGCTTAAAATTCTTATGAGCTCTTATAGTGTTTTAATTAAGTTGTTTACTGTTTCAGTAGTATAAAATAGTTAACATTAGCTTTTTCAAATCATTTGATTCCATTTGTGTTCATTTTATATCAAAAACATAAAAAAAAAAATCAGAAAAATTCATAAAAAAAAACCAAAAATATGTTTTCAAATTTTAAAACCTAGCTTCAATAAGCTATTTTTCTATTAGTTTAAGCTCATTTAAGCTCTACATAGCTTTTGTGAGTGGTTTAGTAGGGTAATCAGATCAGAATCTCTTAATTTTTCTTTGGTCAACAAAAGTCAACCTCAGCTTATGCAAATAAGCTGAGCTTATTCAGAAGAAGCAGAAGCTTAATTGGAGCCTATTAAAGATAGGCTAAGTACAAATGACATCCCTATTCAGCTGGGATCAAGTATTGTGAGTCTACTTTTTTCATTTTTAGTTTAATATTGCATAGTATTGAAATATAGTTTAGATCTGTTTTTATTTAATTGTTTCTGTTTGGTTAGCTTAAATTCATCATAATTTAGCTTACTTTAGTAGATTGAATCATAATATAGTGGTTTGCATTAGTTTGGATTATTACTGTTTCATCAACTGTCATAATTGCATTTTGTGTACTTGTGGTTATCTATTGGTTGGATCTAGGTTTCTGAGCTTCATTAAGCTTGTTTGATCCTATTTTAAACTTGTTTGGTGGTTTAGAAGTGTGAATCTCATTCTTACTTCATAAAAGTTGAAAACAGTTATTATAAGGGGTGTTTGGTTTATGCCTACATTCTGAGTTATAATAGTTTATAGGTGTTAAAAATATTTTAGATAATATACTTTAGGCTTTTATAGGTTAGTTTAAGCTGAATACAAGTAGGTTTAATAGATATAAGTCAGAATCATTAAAGAGTGCTTTACACAGTCAAGTAGAAGATAAGATTAAAGCTGAGATTGTTAAAATTTGATAGATATAGATTGCATTTAGGTTAATTTCATCATATATCAGCTAAACATTACATCTAGAATTAAATTTGCTCAGAAGAATTTCAATTTGGTCAAAGTTTAGGTGTATTAAAAAGTCAAAACCTGCAGACCTGCAGGTTCAATACCATTTGATTTAGGCTGAACTCAAGGGATCAATTGGTTGTTTGAATTAGGGCTTTTTGGATTTTTAGATTGCCAGTAGTTCAAACTTGTAGTATCTTCTTTGAGGTTCCATTAATTTGCTTATAGGGTGCTTGAAATTAAGCTGCAAGTATAGGGTATTGAGCACTACATTCTGTTGTATCAATATATCTGCCATAGTGTTTTTTAAACTTTTCATTTATGCTCATTTGATCATTATCAGTTGGAATCTGCTTTTTGATAAGTGCCTAAGCTGTATATTGAGTTTTGAGCCTATTAGGTGTAGACTTCTTATTCATTTAGTGCTTATTCAACTACTTTTTGCCTTTCAAGTGAGTTCTGTGGTTCATTTTGTCTTATATCAGTACATTTGAGCTTAATTGAGTTAAAAACACCTTTGGTATAAGTTTCACTCACTTTGGTCAGAAGTGCTTATCAATAAGCACTTTCCATAAGCTGTTTTTAAGCCATTAAGCACTTCCTTAGCTTATTTTTCAATTTTCAAATTTTTCCTAGGCTTTAGACAATATTATAGAATTTTCATAAAAATTTTCAGATTTTTCTGAGTTGTTTTGCTATTTTTCTTATTTTATTTTAGTTTTTAATCAATTTTTAAATACTTTTATTAAATAAAAATCAGAAAAAGCTTGAAAAATTCCAAAAATATTTTAGAAAATAGTTTTCAGTTATTTTAGATTTTTCAAAATTAATTTTGCATTTTTCTCATTTAATTTCACTTTTATTTGAATTTTAATTACTTTTTAATTAGTTAAAATAGTTTTTAATTCATAATAATTAACTAAAAAGTCAAAAAAATATTTTTCTTTTTTCCAAAATTTTGTTTTATCATGTTTAGCTTAGGAAAATTATTTTCATACCCGTAGGATTAGCCTAGCTTTAAATTCACTTTTTATTTTATTTTGCGCGTTTACGTTTTATTTACGTTTAAGCTTATGTTTTTAAGTCTACGTTACGTTTTAGGTTTGGTAATTTGAATTTCTTGCTTAATTGGTTAATTGTGCTTCATTTTCATACTCATTAGTGTAATTCTCATTCAAATCATTTTTTCTCACTTTCACGACACTTTTCACGAACCGGGAATTTCTAATTCCATTCACACCTTCATACGGACTACGATCTCGGGATTTGTATTTCCTTCAAATCCTTTGGAGAAATATAAATACTATACTATAAACTATATTTGATTTTAAACCAATCACATGGAGTGTATGTTTATTAAGCATTTCATGATGAAATTATGATTATATGATTTGGGTATGATGTTTATGATGATTTCATGATTACTGATGAATTGGGATTTATGCTCAAATATGAAGATTATGATTCAAATGATGATATATAGATACGATGTTTAAGAGTCTAAAGTGATATTGAGATTTTTGTTAACTTCATGGATTATGGTTTATTGAGTATGATTATTTGTTCATAGATGTTTTTATAGAGATTCATGAGTGGTTATGTGTTTAGATGATTATGTTCTAATAGAATGTAAACATATGCCATGTTTTTAGGTGTTTAAGGCATGCCCGTGATTTAGTATCTTGCATTCATGTAAAGGTGAGTAACGAAATAAATTTACGAGTTTAATAGTGTAGCCATGTGTATAATACGAGCTCGGATTGCATCTGTGCAAGAAGGGTAGGACCGGACGATCTCTGGGTATGCTAATGATGTTAGGACTGGTGATCTCCTGGTATGGTAATGATGTTAGGACAAGGTGATCTTCGGTTAAGATTATGATGTTAGGACAGAGTAATCTCCGAGCATGATAATGATGTTAGGACCAGGTGATCTCCGAGTAAGCTAATGATGTTAGGAGCGGGTGATCTTCGGGTATGCTAATGATGTTAGGACCGGGTGATCTCTGGGTATGAGCATGTTTATGAACCAGACAAAATTTGGGTATGATCATGTAGTCTTATGTGGAAAATATCATGCTTACATTTTAGTTCAGTTCAGCTCCCTTTTTATGTAGGTCATCGTTGAGACAAGCAAAGTGTTGACTAGGCAAGTAATGGGTCAAATGGTGTAGCTCGTGGGTTAGGCATAAGAAAAGAAAATTTTTCTCTAAAAATAAGTGGTAGAGCATAGAAAAACAAAAAGAGTAAAATAGAACAAATTTAAATTTATGCATGTACTTAACATCTTTCATATGATTTCAAAATCACATTTTACAATGGTTCAACAACAAGAACAAGTTCAAGCTAAACAACCACAACTCACTAACGAACAAATCCTTCATGCTAACCAATATATCAGATATGAGAACAACAACTTCTTATTTGCCCCTGAACAATTCAAATATGATCACATGAACATAGTTGAAATTCTTAAAGACATCCAATATTTCCCGAACTATCCAGAATAGCAACTGACATCCTTGAAATTTATATTCAAAAATTCTGGAATACTATCCATGTGATATATAAAACCCAATCACCCATCCTTGAAGTGAAAATGGACAGACATACCACTACACTTACTTCATATTCACTTCACACTGTGTTGCACTTACATGTCGTTAATGCTAATGGTCTTCATGGATATGAAATATTGCTTACTTCAGAAGAGCTGCTAGAATTTTTCAAGTACCTTGTTTTTGATAAAGAAGCAAAGAACATACGTCTCACATCTGATTTTAAAAGAAATTGTCTACCAGGGATATAACAACCTGAATTCCGTTATGACATTTGAACTTTTGAATACGAGATTAACCTAAAGTAATCTATACGTTATGATTTAAAACCACAAGTACGAAGACTTATAACCTAAAGACTATGAATTTTAACACTTGTGTGACGAATTAATGCTACAAAATACGAAACATTAATCTAAGTTTGAAGGAATTCGGCCCAACCTTTATTTCATTTGAGTATATCACACGTTATAAGTTGTATTGACAATGAATAATTCGACACAACCTACACTCCGAAGATTCATATCACACGCCTAAATAAGTCAAGTAATGGTCCAACTTCTATAAAGATTTAGTACATAACAATGATACCTAAAGATAAGGAAATATTAGTTGAAAAGTTGGTAGAGATTTGGTCACCCTACTTCCCCCAAGACTCGGCTAGAATATTCCTATATCTTCCTCATTCTTTGCTCATTTCCCACAACCGTATACCATATTCAAACTTACACAAAAACCATTCCACAAAACCTTTATATGCACGCCCCTATTATAATGACACATCCTCTTCATAATGAAGCGACTTCTGGTCACGTTCCAAATTAAACCACCAAGTTCTTGTGCATAATTTAAAGTGTTAGAGGCTAGTGTAATCCACGGTTGGGTTCGCATTAACCTTGCTCTTGTTCTGGTTCGTTCAAGTTGCGGTTCCAGTTTAGACTTTGTCTCGATTTGTGCGAAGGTTGGAGAGTAGCGGGAATTAGCTTGGGGTTCTGTCGATCGGTTCGCACACGCATAAAGGCATTTGGTTCGTTCGTTAGAGGTTCGAGATAATATTGTGGGTTTGAGGTCCGATCGGGCTTCGTTGTTCATAGTGTTTGTGTCGGGTCATTCATATTCGATTTCGATCTCACAGTCTAAACTCATTGGTTAGGAGGTAAATCTTGAATCCATTTATGTTTTGGTTTTGATCCATCGTTTACGGTTGAATACATGAATGTTACTTTTAAACATTTATTCAAGAAATTTTGTTAGTAGTGAAACCTTAAACCAAACCACCATCGATGGCATACTAAACAGATGCAACTTTAAAACACATAAATGGCATGAAATGTTCGAATATGTAAACCTATGTATGCATGAAAATTTCATGCATAAAACACACTGATATGATAACTATTACTTTTACCTTAAGGCAACATATATATAAATGCATACGTATGTAATAAAGTGTAACATAAATATATCATACGGAGTATAATAAAAATCATTAGTTATCGAGACATTTAGAATCACGTATTAATCTTAACGCTAAATTAGTATAAAGGATCATGGGTTGAATATAGAAACAAGGGTTATGTCTTTTGAGTGTGTCTCGTTTACCCTATAGTCGAATTCGTTATATGTTGCCAGTTCCATAATAACTTTTCCAGAGAGCATGGGTGTAGGCATTTTTTGATTCAATAGGAAGTTGCGAGAATGCATTTTCCCCAAACTTTGATTAAAGTAAATTAAATTAGCATATTTAACCCTAAACTTTGATGGTTGACACATCTAACCATATACTTTGTTTATTGTCATACTAGACTCCAAACTTTGCTAAAATGACATATAAAACCCTAAAGTATGATATTTATCAAACTAAGCCTTTAACTTAACTAATTATCATTTGTAAACCCTAAGTTTGATTTACTATGAATTTGTAACCCTAAGTTACCAAATTTACTAAAAATGGAAAGTTACTTAAAATGATTAAAGTTATTTAAAGTGGGAACTTACTTAAAAAGGAAAGTTACTACATTTGACAAGTTACTAAAAATGGAAAGTTTCTAAAAATAGAAAAAAACCTAAAATGAGTAATCTGATTTAAAATGAGCTTATAAATAATAAGAAGATCATTAATTCGTGTAGATTCGCTAAAGAAGGAGTAACTTCTGATCTTTATGTTTTCTAATGTGTTTGCACTTGCGGTTTAAGGTACAAATATTCTATCCCTTTTCAGTAGGGACTTCTCATGACTCTTTGATCCTGGACACTGCTATGATTCCCTTTCGATATGCCATTACCATGATCCCTTTGTTATGAGCTTTTGATATGATCCTTCTGATATGAGCTTTGATATGATTCGTCTGATATGATTTGTGATATGATTCACTTGATATGATTCTATGATTTGATATTCATCTGCTATTTGTTTGCTATTATATGATTCAGTTCAGTTTGTTATGTTCTGTTGTATATGATATGATTATTCGATATGATATGATATGATTTGTTCTATTTTGATGCTCGAGTTTTTAGTCTACTCATGGAGGTACCATGGGCGTGTTATTGAAGCACCAATGGCATGACACTTTCTGTGGAGGTGTGATTGATCCACGACGTCCTCATTTTAATATGATATGATATGATTATGAATACTCTTGGCCATTATACGTGTATATACTTATCATGCGAGCAGGTGTATATATGATTTGTTTTGTAGGAGGGGCGTATGGATACATCCTATGTATTATGTTTTGTGTACGGTGAATGTGAGTGTGTGCTTACACTTCTTCATGTTAGAGCTAGCTACTCCATTTGGTACTTAGAGGTCTCCCCTCTTCGTGCACATATGATTTGACGAATATGTGATTATGTGATTTGAGATCTATTCGAGTGTCTCGGGTAGGTCGGCTCGTGACTTTCTTATGTTTCGTATGTCTATACGAGCATCTAGTTTAGACAAGCCTTTGTGGATACGTGCTCTATGATTCTGATTATGCTTACATTTGATATTTCTATTATGCTTCATTCAGTTGACTTATAATTGTTGTTCAGTTGATCATTGTTCTCTTATTCATTTGACAGATGATATTCATTTCAGCAGGAGCTTATGATTTCCTTTCCCTATACTTTTATACGTTTCGATTATTCGTTTTGTTATATATCTGTTCACTGGGCTTTTTAAGCTCAGCCGTATTTCTTTTCCTGCGGCAGGTTTTAGGTTGGAAGCTGGAATTGAGTGAAGAGTGCATAGGAGTGCTTAGTGGACTACCCTGATGATTAGATACCTTTGGCTTCTGGATTAGACTTGGTTTTAGCATCAGTTAGATTAGTTTGGTTTTGTGTTTCAGTTTTGGAGCTCAGCTTGTATAGAGTTAGCTTTTCATTTGTTATCTTAGAATACCTTTGTAATCATTATGTTTTAAGTCTTCCGCTTACGTTTGTATGATCTGATGGACACCATAATGTGACATTTTGACCCGTGTCGGGTTGGGGTGTTACAACTATGGTATCAGAGCTCAGGCTGCGACTTGTAGTACATAAGTTATGGCCTGTGAAGATTTGGACCCTTAGGTTTGCACTTTAGGAGCTTATAGAATAACTTTGGAAGGATTTGCTTTAGGTTTCTCCCCTTAGGAACTTTAGTTATGACCCTTGAGGATTGGGTAGATTATATGATAAAACGTTAGTTAGTTATCTTGCTTCCACATCACTCTGATTTCTGCCTCTTCTTTTAGTTGAGCCTTTATAAGATCATTCGTTCCAGAGATTTAGAAGTTTTATCAGGATACGCAACATAAGTTTAGAATACTTTGAGACTTTGTAGTAATGCCTTATAAGTTTCACTTTCTGAGGATTATCACTTTCTTTCGAACTTCAATCTTTGATACGTTTAGATGCCTTTTCGTCCGTTCAGAGAATTCGCGTATGTTTGAATTCGATGTGTTCGACATACTCTGTGGGTTTCTTGACTTTGATAAGCACATTAAGATTCCTTCTTCGTTATTGATCTTTCCCTATCTTTTATATCTCTATGAGAAATCTTGTGATTATCCATCATGAGTATCCAAATTGTTCGATGCGTTTTGAAGATATTTGAAGATGAGTTCATTATGCTAATCTGTTTCTTTTGGGAATGTTTGATTCGATATTATTCTGGATACGGATTCGTTGACTGAGTATCGAGATGCTAACACCAGTCATATTAGATTTGTCATCTTTGGCGATTTGAGAAACTCGAAAATTCTATACCATGGTTCCCAACCTTGTAAACAATTATGATCACCTTTGTTTTGAAAACTCGTACGTTAATCCCTCGTGGTTGTGAAGATACTTCTTTTGATAAAACTCACCTAGAGAATTATTCAGTTGTTTGAAATGTTTGCAAGACTACCATCTGAATGTGAAGTTGTTTGATTTGGTGATGAGAATTTGTTTGTCACGACTCGAGATATAATATGGTTGCAATAAAGACATGTGTATATGATGCAAGTATTATGACGCCTGGCCAACGTGATAATAGTTACATCATATAATTTGAACTTATTAGGATCATATGGTATTTTGAGCAGTGCCTCAGAACAGTAAGTTGGTTGATTCGGGAACTTTATCCGTATAAGAGTGGCGGTTGCTTAATTCTAAAACTCCGTTGTGAATGACATCAGTGGAAGGGAAAGAATTGAAGAGCCGAAGTCTAGGAAGTGGTTTCATCTGTGCAAGAGTATATCTTTGAGGTGCTTCTGTTTTATTCGGGGAGAAGAATGATAACATCATGAAGTTGTGGATTGATTGGTGGAAGCTAAATCGTATCATGTTTTGTGCGAAGGAGCGAGAGGTCCCTTGAATTTCTTTTCATATTCGTTATAATCTCTATAAGCGTTGTGATGCCAATTGTATTGGCTACTGCTCCGACTATTCCTATAGATTTGGTAAATCGTGTCATTCATGAATACTTGGACAAATTGTCATAGTATGACATATTGGTATGTTAAGGGACGAAAGAGAAACACGAGGATCATCTTCGTATTCTGTGTTGACATTTCTACGTTAGAAGAAATTCTATGTGATATTTTCGAAGAGTAACTTTTGTGGGAGGAAGAACGAGAGGAGAAATTAGAAGAGCTGGAAAGAGATTTGTTTCTACTTCAGAAGGAGACTTAGCTATGTTCTTATGCAACACGGGATGATCTCTGGTTATGCATCAATACATCTAGAACCGTATGAGGTGAACTATCTGATGCATGACTTGAGAGTGATTCGTGGCAGACATGAAGAAGCTCAAGAGAAGGAAGGAAGAAGAGTATCTATGTTAGAAGACGGAAGGAAGCAGTTTTAATTGAAGCGCATAGTTCTAATCGCTCTATGCATCTTAGTTGTACTATTATGCATAGAGGCTTGAAACCGGAGCCGGACGGAATCGTATGAAGATGGTGGTGACTACATTGGCGATTTCTACGCAGAGGAGGAAGAACAACATGACTTGAGTTGCAGTGGATCGTGTGACTAGGGTGGCTCGTTTAAAAGATTGACTGACATTTCTTTCGGCAGAAGATTATTCAAGTGGCATGGCGCACCTACAGTGATCGTAACAGAGAATCGCGTTTTGCAGCACACTTTCAGAAGAGGTACAGAAGACTATGGGGATTTAACTCGGGATGTTAGTATGACTTCTCATCTTTAGATGGATGGATAGACATAATAGCTATTTGAATTTGGAAGATGTGTTGAGCGGGAAATTTGACAAGTGCTTGGCTTGGTTGTGTTTGATCACTAAGGAAGATGGCATGCAAGTGACAAGAGGTTCTTCTAGGATTTTGAATGAATAAAGGGGTGGAATACCTTTTGGTTGGAATAAGGTCAGAGAGCTACTTAATGGAGGTTCAGAATTGATTACAGCAACTGATGGATGAGCTATTATTGTGGAAGAGGAATTTGAAATTTAGACTGGGAGTTATGTGTTCCATATGATTATTCTGCACATAAGAGTTAGACATTTTGACATTTGAGGAAGTTTTAGTTCGCAATATGTTAGCTCTTGGACTCGTTTTTATTCGTACGATTATTTTATCTTTTCTGTTATGCCTTCTGATGCGTTTTGATACTCCGATATGTGTTTAGTTGATCATCGATACGAGTATATTACCCATCTCTTTATGAGACTGGATACGTTTGATGATTCTGTTGAGGCAACATGATCAAGATCTCTTTATGTTTTAATGATGACAAACAAACCATCGAAACAACATAAAATAACAAACGTTAGCTCAAAATCGCCGGAGCCAATGTATGCTCCTGGCGCGCTGCCCACGCGTCAACGCGCGGGTGACGCGCTAGGAGTCTGTATGGTTCTGGGCGAATTTTGAAAGTCGGCTTTCCCCTTACCCGAACAATGTTGATCTTTCAATAGAGGTATGAATATGTTATGTGCTTAATTGAGAACACTCGAAACGAGTTTTGAGACTTGAGAGATCCCACTTTTAGAACACCCATTTTTGGGAAAACGCCAACTCATATTTTCTAACTATCGCCTCTAGCCAAGGCTTTTCTAAACTTAAGGAGCTTGTATATTTCACGTAACATCATGTTGAAGCATCCATATGCCCATATACCGTGCTTACGTCTTCTCTAATTACGTAACGGTTTACTCTTTTATTGGTCAAACTAAGTCAAACGTCACTTTGTGTAAACGCATCCTTTCCCACTTGGGTTATGCTTTACATCAAGGCAAAGCACTTAACTTGTTTGAACCAAGGTATTAGTTGAGAACGTCGAGTCGTGGAAAGTCACGAGATATGAAACTATGGATCCTCGACGTTGTGTTACTTGAACTTATAAGTAACCTATGATTTTCTCAACTTATAATCTTAATTGTCTAAATCTTTTCTTCTTAATGACAATTAGATTATGCCTTAATCTTCTTTTAATCCCATTTATACAAAAGACAAAATCAGTCATATCTAATCATATTCAAATCAAATATTCTCTTACACAATCTCTTACACCCTTACATATTCCCTTACACAACACATCACAACCATCCATTCTCTTACAACTCATCTCAACCTTATAATTTCAACACATGGGATTTAATTTGAAACCCTAATATGGCTCCTCCCATCCTAGCCATTGAATTCAAATCAAACACATCTCAACCATCCATCCAATCCCTCTTCCCTATACCACCACATGGTTTTGATCCTCACCATCCAATTCAAACCAAAACCATCTCAACCATTGATCCATACTTCTTCCCCAAGCAAAGGAGGCTCTCTTTGATCTCCACCATCTATTTCAAATGAAACCATCTCAACCCTCCATTTCTCCTTTCCCCACAAGCAAAGCATATTCCTTGGAATATCCTTCTCAACCCTAACCTAGGCATGTTTGATCCTAGCCATCCATTTCAAATGAGATCATCTCATCCATCCACATTCACCACATGCCAAATTGTTTGAAAACCAAGGGAGGCTCCCTTTGATCCTAGCCATCCAATTCAAAGCATTTCATCTCAACCCTCCATCACATTCTTCCCCCCAAGCATTGGAATATTCCTTGGCATATTCTTTCTCTCTTTTCTATGCCATGTGAGGAGATACACTTCTACCCCTTTCAAATTACCCTATCTACATTTTAAACCCTTGGTAATTTGGTTTCTCTTTTAAACACTTCACAAAACATTTTCCAAATTGGCTATTTGAGTTGGCAAACCTTAGAATGATTAATGTTAAGGTTTAGTGTGAAGTACAATTGGGGGTTTAGCAAGGATGGGTATTTATAAGATCCAAACACCCAACACTTGGGAAAGTTTACAGAAACCTGGCGCGCTGCCCGGGCGCTGACACGCGAGTGACTCGCCGGCCTCGGTAAAAATTACCAAGTTTGGGTTCTTGGCCTATAAATACCACCCTTGCCTATTTTACTCCTCACCCCTTGCCATTATTCTTTCTCTCTAGATTCTTTCTCTCTAAACACTCCCAAATCTCTCTATCTCTAATCTTGTGTTCTTGATTTTCATACTAACATCTTTGAAAGAACACATATCTTTGCAAGGGAAGAATCACAAGAACCTAATCCACTCTTGTGATTGTGTCGAGGGTCTTCTTTCTTATACCCTTTCTATTACAATCAAGTTTCTAGGTTAGGTTAGGACTTGGTAGATAAAAAAAAACTTTTATTCATTCAATTGTTTGTAAGGGAAGTCTTGTGTCTTGGTGACCAAGCCTAGATCATTGGGGATCTAGTTGGGGTTTGATACTTGTAACAATTCGCATTTTCAAGATAATTACTATTCCCGGAAAATTTCACTATTCATTTTTACTATTCATTTTTCCCGAAACTTTCCCGAAAGTTGATTTTTATTTGATATTCTCGAGTGATAAATCATTTCCATGGCAAATTAAATGTTTGACATCCATCAGATCATTTTCGTGAAAGTTATTAAGGAATTACACGGAATTACACGTTTTAGGGTAAAACGTCAATCAGAAATTCTACGTACAACGAAATTCGATCCCGTCAGGTGACCCCACATCGGAAAAATGTTTGACACGCTCATGATTTATTTGAGAATTAATCGTGACTGAGAAAAACATGACCAAAGACTTCCCGGCAGGTCACCCAAGCCTGTACTACTCTCGCATGAGCACGCTTAACTGTTTGGGCGATTAACCGTTAGACCACAAAACGCGTTTCTAAGAAGATTTGAGTTTTCAACATATTAGAAAAAGTCAACATATTCTTTCCCTCCTCCATTGACCAAAAATCATCCCTTGATGTTATAAGTCATTTCGTGATTTTTAGACTTACGGTTTGATGTCTAAAAGACATTTAATACCAACCGACACTAGACTGAGCCCAGTCTAGACATTATAAGTCATTTTAAATCATTTTTATCACATTAGAAAAGTAACATTTTACTTTTCTCAATTTTACGCAATATTCAGCGTTTTACGCGAATTACGCGTTTTAGACCCGTGTTTCCAGTTTTTAGCAGGGTTTTAGCACCCGATGGAACCTACCACTCATTTTATATTTTATTATGGACTATATGGACATGTTTAACCATTCTTCTAAGTTCCATAATTTTACGACACCCGGTTTTACGTTTTGAGGCTTAATCATTTACGATTGGCATTTCCCGGAGTCAAAACTAACCAAGTATCTTGGATAATACCAAGAAAAGTCCACACCCTTGCTCTCCAAGCTTACAAACCGACCTAGGAGGGGGGGAGTCATCCCATGTGGCTTCATCTCATGAAATTACCCCTAGATCATCTCTAAATTACAACTTGGTCACCAAGTTTTGGTAATTTCCTACTAGTTTCCTAACCTCCTCATTTTTGACTATAAATAGCCCCTCTCCCTCCCATTTGTGCCGTGCATCCCCAACCTCCAAAACCTTTCCATCCTTTGCTCATTTCCTTCTAGTTTCATGCAAGATTCAAGTGCTAGTTCAAGGTAGAAACCCTAGATAGGTTATCATTCACCAAAACTCTTCCAATCCCTAATATACTTGGTGATTTCTCTTAAGTTTAAATCCACTCAATTCACCTCAACCTTCATCATCCATCTTTCAAGATTACAAGAGTAGAAAGATTGCATGAAGAAGTGGGTTGAAGCAAGTCTATCAATGTCCTATCCTTACATGTTAACTTCCTTTCATGTTTGAAAGCCAAAAGTTGTAAGCCAAACCCTAACATGATTCTTGTTAAATAATCATGTTCATGTTATTTACATATTATTCTTGCAATATTATATCTTGTAGTTATGTCCATGATGTATAAAAATGACCAAAACAAGTTATTGTTATTGATTGTTAAAACAAGTTACTAAAACAAGTAAACTAGTGACTTTCTTGGAAAACCACGACCAAAATGGTAAAATTATGATATTGGATCATTACAAATTACAGTAGAGGACTTAACAAGGAAACCATAGCAATTTGAACCACCCAAAACGAGTATACGAGTCAAAAGTTATGGCGATTTGAAATTACCAAAGATTTCCGGCAAAACTGCCAAATAGCTTCCTGATCAAATTTGGGTTTTGAAAGTCACACTTCTGTTCCGATTCATCAAAAAGTTAAAACACGAAAGTTGTCCGGAACGACGTTTTCGTTCAGGTACAAAGAAGCTCGAGACCTAAAAATGCTTTCCGAGTGACAAAATTCTTCAAATTCTAAACAGCCCATTTTTAGACAAAGTCATTACATATAGGTTATGGTTTATGAAGACCAAAGGGGTCTTATGACCTATAATCAAGACCACAACCATGGCTAGAGCCAAGGTTGTGTCTCATGACCTTGAAACAAGGACCAAAGGTCATGGCTAGGCCATGACGAAATGACCATACCAACTTTCATAGGCGTAAACATGAAACAATGAATTAGGCGATAACATGAACAAGCAATTTGGATCTACTTCACCTAAAAGGAAACCATGAGATATTACCAAGAGAAAATGGTCATATAAGACTTATGATACTACCCCTAATAACAATCTTCATGTACTAATAAACTTTCCTAAGTTTATACAAATATCGGACATGTAACCTTTCGGATCAAAACTTATATCTATTTCATCAACTACTACAATAGTAGGGAGCCTCATGTGAGGAGTTCATTATGTAAGCCGTCGAGATGAGTTGTGGATTTACGAGTTAAAGTGTCCTGGCTCCTCGAACGCTTACTAACATGACTTCTGAATTATGTCGGCCCGAACGGTAGTGAACGATATACCAAAACATACATGTTTCATGAATCATTACTTTCAAAGACTTACAATATACATCATACCACATCATGGACTAGATGCAAGATATATATATTGGCACTTATTCATATTCTTTACTCCGATCCTAAGTCGCGACATTCTATTATAGGTTGCTTGTAGAAACCTATACGATCAAACCATCACCTTCATTACTTGCTATCGTACTTAAGGTGAGTTCGTAGCCCCACTTTCTATTGTTTAACTATTTTACAAACCCATGGGGGGAATACATGCTATTATTTTTCTACTCGAACACGATGCTTTCTACTGTATGCTACCCGACGATGTTTTATTATCACTAAGTAACGATTGCCATGTTCGAAGTCCCTATATCATGAACCATTAGTCACTACCTTTAGTGAGCGCGAATATTGTGAATAGATCTATTGGGATTGACGAATCCCATTTGTGTTGAGCAACGATGAGTTCACACAAATGCACTATATTTGAGATTTAGCGGTATAACGGCAAAAGTACCTTGATAGGGCTTCTATAATGCCAATTTTGTTGGTTCGATGTTAACGCTTTGGTTGTATGAGCTTAGTGAAATAAATAACGATTTTGTTTTCTAACTATGAATGTGTGATTAATTACCTCACATTACGATTATTGTGTTCAAACGATTTAACTAAACTCTACGAATTCCACTCAACCTTTGTGTTGACCTCTCAAGCATGTATTTCAGGTTCATGACGATCAAGGATGGCACGGAAGCGCACGGATACTCAAGAGGGCTATAAATTTTATTATCATTCAAAACTCATTTAATTCGTAAACATGGAACCATCTGGGACCTCATTTTGTAATCTCTGATATTTATACAATTTGAATGATAAATCTTTTAAAATGACTCAATTGGAGTTCGTTTTCTATTATTGTGACTATTGTGCCGTCCAGTAACACCCAGTTCGAATTCCGCTGCGTCCATGAATTGGGGGTGTTACAGATTGGTATCAGAGCCATGGTTATAGAGAAACGGGTCTAATTGAGACCTAAACTATAACCACACTACAAGCAAAACCATTTTTATAGCCTTCCGCTCTCCGTGTCTTCCATCCTCCAGACGATTATGGACTTATTAAGCATTTTATGCTACATGAACATATAAGTATATTTATATATACATTCGAGTTATTTTCAATCATTTTATCTAAACATATCTACACATGCCTATTCTATGGCATTTCGACACAACTACATTCTCCCAACCATGTTCCTACTCCAACATTTTATATCCAAGATATTGTAACGAATTACGATGGTCTTTTCTATTTCCCGAACATTGTATGACACAATGGTCTAATCTACTTCCGAGACATTGTGATTTGTGCAATGGTCTCTCGAATTATTCCACCACCTCATCAATATCATTTCATATGATATCAAAAACCCATCACAATCTATCGATTTCCAAACAAGAAATATGAGATTTCTAAAGGATAAACTAATCCATCATCGACAAAAGCTGAAGTTCAGCTCTACATTCATCAAAGTTTTCTTCTGAAACCTTCATTATTAAAAGTTTGTGATCCTGGCCAAGTATGTTCTATTTTAGAATTACTTCAACTTCCTTTCCACACATATCTACCCGTACTATCTTCTATGCAATGGAATGTGAAAACATACGTTACAAGTCTCTTATGGCGGGACTTGCAACTGAAGGGTTTGATATTTCCTTTGTTTAGTGGACAGTTTCCCGAAAGCAATGGACATATCACAAGTATACCTAATTTAGGTATTTGGAAATTTTATCGAACCTTGGCTAAATATAGACTAGTCACCTATATTTAACCTAGGGACAGTGGAATATAGTCTGACTAACTATATTCGACTTAAAATTTTCAAATACTGAGAGTAGTTGTACTAGGGTTATGTTCAGATTGATTTCCTACTTGAACTCGATAAACCACCCGAATTCTTTAAAACGATCTAGAGACACGATAGTGTTTTACCACTCAGCGAAATCTTAACACCTTATTTGTACTACCAAATTTCATTCTTGAAAGTTTTCATTTATGAGATAATCCGAACTACTATCTTGGGATAGTTATCAATTCTTCTCTTCATCCTGTAGAAGTACTATCCTGTTTAGGTTCTAAGGATACCATTCCATCATAAACTTTTAGAATCTCTTAAGATTTTCAAAGCAAACTTGACATCTCTACCGATATTAATGTTAAGCATACACTACCTTGTAACTCACCGGCTAATTATGAATGTTGTGTTCGGAATTCTTAAGTAGGATGATTTATAATTATTTGAATGGATTGGGATGCCTTTTCATTTAAATAAAGACATTGTAAATCACCGAACCATAAGTTTATATTCCCCTATTTACATTGTTTGGGATGCCTCTCTATGTAAATAAAGAATTATAAACAAGTGGGCTTATTTGTATCCGAAATAACATAAGTAACCCATGATTCGACGAACTAGATCCAATTACGATTCCTATTCAAATTTGACTACTATACCAATTTCTATTCGACTACCATATCAATTGTCATTGATTACAATTACTATCTCAATTCCTATTAATATTCGACTGCTATATCAATTTCCTTTGATATTCGACTATTACCATACCTTTCCTACATAAAAGTAAACCTCGTCCTACACCATACACTGAAACGACAAATCAAACTACACCACTGGTAATCCCAGACTATAGTCCTCATAAGTAACCACACATCTTTATCGACACCACTCCAACATATGACACACAAAGAACTTCGGGACGAAGTTCCCCGTAAGGGGTAGAGACTGTAACAATTCGCATTTTCAAGATAATTACTATTCCCGGAAAATTTCACTATTCACTTTTACTATTCATTTTTCCCGAAACTTTCCTGAAAGTTGATTTTTATTTGATATTCTCGAGTGATAAATCATTTCCATGGCAAATTAAATGTTTGACATCCATCAGATCATTTTCGTGAAAGTTATTAAGGAATTACACGGAATTACACGTTTTAGGGTAAAACGTCAATCAGAAATTCTACGTACAACGAAATTCGATCCCGTCAGGTGACCCCACATCGGAAAAATGTTTGACACGCTCATGATTTATTTGAGAATTAATCGTGACTGAGAAAAACATGACCAAAGACTTCCCGGCAGGTCACCCAAGCCTGTACTACTCTCGCATGAGCACGCTTAACCGTTTGGGCGATTAACCGTTAGACCACAAAACGCGTTTCTAAGAAGATTTGAGTTTTCAACATATTAGAAAAAGTCAACATATTCTTTCCCTCCTCCATTGACCAAAAATCATCCCTTGATGTTATAAGTCATTTCGTGATTTTTAGACTTACGGTTTGATGTCTAAAAGACATTTAATACCAACCGACACTAGACTGAGCCCAGTCTAGACATTATAAGTCATTTTAAATCATTTTTATCACATTAGAAAAGTAACATTTTACTTTTCTCAATTTTACGCAATATTCAGCGTTTTACGCGAATTACGCGTTTTAGACCCGTGTTTCCAGTTTTTAGCAGGGTTTTAGCACCCGATGGAACCTACCACTCATTTTATATTTTATTATGGACTATATGGACATGTTTAACCATTCTTCCAAGTTCCATAATTTTACGACACCCGGTTTTACGTTTTGAGGCTTAATCATTTACGATTGGCATTTCCCGGAGTCAAAACTAACCAAGTATCTTGGATAATACCAAGAAAAGTCCACACCCTTGCTCTCCAAGCTTACAAACCGACCTAGGAGGGGGGGAGTCATCCCATGTGGCTTCATCTCATGAAATTACCCCTAGATCATCTCTAAATTACAACTTGGTCACCAAGTTTTGGTAATTTCCTACTAGTTTCCTAACCTCCTCATTTTTGACTATAAATAGCCCCTCTCCCTCCCATTTGTGCCGTGCATCCCCAACCTCCAAAACCTTTCCATCCTTTGCTCATTTCCTTCTAGTTTCATGCAAGATTCAAGTGCTAGTTCAAGGTAGAAACCCTAGATAGGTTATCATTCACCAAAACTCTTCCAATCCCTAATATACTTGGTGATTTCTCTTGAGTTTAAATCCACTCAATTCACCTCAACCTTCATCATCCATCTTTCAAGATTACAAGAGTAGAAAGATTGCATGAAGAAGTGGGTTGAAGCAAGTCTATCAATGTTCTATCCTTACATGTTAACTTCCTTTCATGTTTGAAAGCCAAAAGTTGTAAGCCAAACCCTAACATGATTCTTGTTAAATAATCATGTTCATGTTATTTACATATTATTCTTGCAATATTATGTCTTGTAGTTATGTCCATGATGTATAAAAATGACCAAAACAAGTTATTGTTATTGATTGTTAAAACAAGTTACTAAAACAAGTAAACTAGTGACTTTCTTGGAAAACCACGACCAAAATGGTAAAATTATGATATTGGATCATTACAAATTACAGTAGAGGACTTAACAAGGAAACCATAGCAATTTGAACCACCCAAAACGAGTATACGAGTCAAAAGTTATGGCGATTTGAAATTACCAAAGATTTCCGGCAAAACTGCCAAATAGCTTCCTGATCAAATTTGGGTTTTGAAAGTCACACTTCTGGTCCGATTCATCAAAAAGTTAAAACACGAAAGTAGTCCGGAACGACGTTTTCGTTCAGGAAGAAAGAAGCTCGAGACCTAAAAATGCTTTCCGAGTGATAAAATTCTTCAAATTCTAAACAGCCCATTTTTAGACAAAGTCATTACATATAGGTTATGGTTTATGAAGACCAAAGGGGTCTTATGACCTATAATCAAGACCACAACCATGGCTAGAGCCAAGGTTGTGTCTCATGACCTTGAAACAAGGACCAAAGGTCATGGCTAGGCCATGACGAAATGACCATACCAACTTTCATAGGCGTAAACATGAAACAATGAATTAGGCGATAACATGAACAAGCAATTTGGATCTACTTCACCTAAAAGGAAACCATGAGATATTACCAAGAGAAAATGGTCATATAAGACTTATGATACTACCCCTAATAACAATCTTCATGTACTAATAAACTTTCCTAAGTTTATACAAATATCGGACATGTAACCTTTCGGATCAAAACTTATATCTATTTCATCAACTACTACAATAGTAGGGAGCCTCATGTGAGGAGTTCATTATGTAAGCCGTCGAGATGAGTTGTGGATTTACGAGTTAAAGTGTCCTGGCTCCTCGAACGCTTACTAACATGACTTCTGAATTATGTCGGCCCGAACGGTAGTGAACGATATACCAAAACATACATGTTTCATGAATCATTACTTTCAAAGACTTACAATATACATCATACCACATCATGGACTAGATGCAAGATATATATATTGGCACTTATTCATATTCTTTACTCCGATCCTAAGTCGCGACATTCTATTATAGGTTGCTTGTAGAAACCTATACGATCAAACCATCACCTTCATTACTTGCTATCGTACTTAAGGTGAGTTCGTAGCCCCACTTTCTATTGTTTAACTATTTTACAAACCCATGGGGGGAATACATGCTATTATTTTTCTACTCGAACACGATGCTTTCTACTGTATGCTACCCGACGATGTTTTATTATCACTAAGTAACGATTGCCATGTTCGAAGTCCCTATATCATGAACCATTAGTCACTACCTTTAGTGAGCGCGAATATTGTGAATAGATCTATTGGGATTGACGAATCCCATTTGTGTTGAGCAACGATGAGTTCACACAAATGCACTATATTTGAGATTTAGCGGTATAACGGCAAAAGTACCTTGATAGGGCTTCTATAATGCCAATTTTGTTGGTTCGATGTTAACGCTTTGGTTGTATGAGCTTAGTGAAATAAATAACGATTTTGTTTTCTAACTATGAATGTGTGATTAATTACCTCACATTACGATTATTGTGTTCAAACGATTTAACTAAACTCTACGAATTCCACTCAACCTTTGTGTTGACCTCTCAAGCATGTATTTCAGGTTCATGACGATCAAGGATGGCACGGAAGCGCACGGATACTCAAGAGGGCTATAAATTTTATTATCATTCAAAACTCATTTAATTCGTAAACATGGAACCATCTGGGACCTCATTTTGTAATCTCTGATATTTATACAATTTGAATGATAAATCTTTTAAAATGACTCAATTGGAGTTCGTTTTCTATTATTGTGACTATTGTGCCGTCCAGTAACACCCAGTTCGAATTCCGCTGCGTCCATGAATTGGGGGTGTTACAATACTTCCGGGTGGAAGTCTTGGTAGTGATCTTTGTGATCCTTAGGTGAAGTCAAATCGCGAGATTCTTTTGGGTGGTTTCCGAGAGCGGAATACCGTTGGGGAGTAACTTCTTCTTTGTGAGCATCAATATTGGTGAATATTGGTGGAGTGAATTGTAACGGTTTGTAGTTCACCGAAAGGATTATACTAGTGAATAGTATCGGAGTCGCGGATTCGCAACTGGACTTACGGATGGTATAAACCCCCCATCCCGAACCAGTATATATCGTGGTGTATTTTACTCGCTTTATATACTTTGATTGTGTTTGTGGTTGTTTGGATTGATTATACAACCACTTGGTTTTCTTTGAGGCTTAAAGTTTTTAAACGTCTTAAAAGCCTAAGAAACCGTATTCACCCCCTCCCCCCCCCCCCTTTACGGTTCTACAATTGGTATCAGAGCGGTATACTCAAGTTTTTGAGCATTAAAGCCTTCCCGAGAAGTCGTTTTAAGTCAAAAACTTCTTTTCCAAAAATCTAAAATCCTAACTAAGATTTTTGGTAAAGTAGAGTATTGATCCATGGCTCAAGAAAACTATAGAGTGGGGCGTTCTATGGAAATACCACCTTTGTTTGAATACGAAGGATTCCGTTTTTGGAAAATCCTATTTGAGACCTATGTTAGGTCTAAGGATTATGATTTGTGGTACATTTTCCAAAATGGTGATTTTGATGATAAGGAAAGGAAGATGGCCGACAAGAATGTTCGAGCCAAAATGATGATATTTGATGCCCTACCTCAAAAGGAGCTTGAGAGGGTGTGCATGTGCAAAACCGCGAAGGAGATTTGGGACTTACTTCTTCTTGTTCATCATGATACTACACAAGTCAAGGCCAACAAGATAGACTCTCTCATTCAACAATATGAAGAGTTCTCTATCTCATATGATGAAACTATTGATATTAGTCTAATGAGATTCAATGCTATCACTACAAGCTTGAACTCATTAGATCCAAGTTATTGTAGCAAAAATCATATTGAAAAATTTGTTCGTGCTACTTCCAAAAATTGGCAACTTGGAGAAGCAAAGATTGAAGAAACAAGAAGTTTGGGACAATTATCTTTTGAAAAGATAATTGATGGTCTTCATACTCATGAAGAATTTCTAGATAATATTAGAGCCATCACCAATGAAGAGATCGATTCACTTGTTCCTAAAGACGATGTTATAGAAGAAAAAGGGGTCATTACGTCAACAATGCAACCTAGACGTTATGATGAACAAGATGATTGTAGAGATCAAGAGATTGCACTCGTTGGTGTAACTCGGTGTGTTTATGAGGAAGAAAATCACCTGCATTGTGATGTCACTTGTCTCAAGACACTTGAATCCCTTGAGGTATTATCTAACTCTTCTCCATCTAATAATATTTTAGATATTCGTAGATTGCAAAAACAAAATGAAGAACTAATCAAACTTAATGAACACATATTAAGAGATATTGAAAAACATGCAACGGATAAACATGAGCTCAATAAAGAGATTAATAAACTTGAACATAAATTGATACTACTTAAATTTGAGAAAAATGGTATTGACTTAAACAAAATGTTACATGAGCAAAAACCCTTTCATGACAAGGGAGGTCTTGGTTTTTCTGAAAATGATAAAAATACATCTACAAGTCAAGACAAATCTATTGTTTTTATAAAAGAAGGTTGCAAACCAAAAGTTACGGACTCTGACGCACTGACTGATGAGTCAACGCATGATCAACGCGCCAGATGTCTGAGTAAAAATGGTTCATCATTAAACGCTTTCGCTAAACCATACTTTCCTCAAACTTCTTGCGTAAACATCCATAACAACACTCTTCGTGACTTTGTAGAATTTACCAATGATGAGCATGGTAGTGATTTAAACTCTAAATTTTGTAGTACAAGTAATCTTAATGATGATTTTAGTATTATGTTTACCAATGTAGATTGCACTATTAGTAAAAACGGTAAAATACTAGCTAAAGGTCATAGGCAAAACAACTTGTATACTTGTTAATCTTAGATTATGCGTAACATGATATGTATTTCAAACATGGTAAATAACCCAACGCCTCGGCTTAGGAAAATAGGTCTTGTCGACAAGCTAGTAAGCAATTTACCATATGGTAAATAACCCAACGCCTCAGCTTAGGAAGTTAGGTCTCGCCGTTTAGTTAGTAAGCAATTTACCATTGTTAAGTTTTGAAAGGCATTATTGTGTTACATCTCTAGGGAGTAAAGGTCAAGCATGCAATAGTAATGGGCATGAAGAGTCAACAAATAAGGTTTTGGAATTAATACACTTAGGTTTGCATGATTCATCTCCAATTTAATGTTAGAAAGGAAACTTCTACACTTTAATGATTATAGATAGTTATCCAAATTGTCTTGAATAATGGTTTTTAGTAAATAAGGATGAAGTCCTTAATAAATTCAATATTTTGAGAAAGAAACTGGAAAAACCTACTTGATTGTTCAATTGTTTCAATTAAAACAAATCATAGTAGCGAATTTGATAAAATGCAATTTGGAACCTTTTGTGAACAACATGGAATATCTTATAACTTATCGGGCCCATTCACTTCTCAATCGCATGAGATTGTTGAAAGAACACATCGTAAGTTAAGAAAGATGAGTCGTGCAATGCTTGACGAGCAATCCATTCCATAAAAGTTTTGGTTTCATGCCCTAGATACCGCTTGTTACATTTTTAATAGAGTCTACATAAGAAAGGTAATTAATAAAACACATTATGAAATACTTAGGAATAGATAACCATCCCTAGAGTATTTTAGAGTATTTGGTTGCAAAGTATTTATACTTTACACCAAAGTATATCTCACCAAATTCGACCCAAAATCGTATGAAGGTGTGTTCCTAGGATTCTCTCAAACTAGTAAAGCATACATAGTGCTTAACAAGGAAACAATGAGGATTGAGGAATCTCTCAATGTGATCTTTGATGAGAGTATGCCCGATCCTAAATCATCTCCTTCGGTAGAAGATGATGTGATCAATGAACCTTTTGTTCAAGATCAAAAAAGGTCGCCAACATTACAAGTTAATGTTTCGGATGGAGGCAATCCTAAGGAAGTGAGAGAAGCGAGGGGTCATCCTATACAACAAGTCATTGGTAACTTGAATAAAAGGACACTTAGGTCACAAAATAAACAAGTCTAAATTTTGGCATGACATTTTTCAAAAGTCCAAATTGTTTTGGGATAGGTTTTGATGCTAAAACTTGCATCTTAGGAGAACAATCTTTAGGTGCTCTTAGAGCTTATGTGATTGAGGCTTATGTGAAGGCATGGATGGAAGATCAAACAAGTGTCTTCCAAGAGGAAAGATATGTATCAATTCCTTATTCAAACTATGATTGATAGTATCTGATTGTGTGAAAATTAACTTATTATAGTATAGTAGTATAGTATCGAAATGATCCGCACAAAATACGGATCACCCGAGTCGTTTCCGAATGAAGGTGATTGGAATCAAGAATATTGATTCATGTAAATCGTGGATTGAGAAGTGGTGAAAGAGAAAATAGTGATCAAGTCATTCAAGTATTAACAAACAATGATGGATTATGCAAGAAGTACAAGCTAGATATGCATCAAAGTTGAAAACGTAAAAACGGAAATGCAAACGCGTTTATTAAAACGTAACTTTTAACGAAAAATGATTCTACAAACGTGAAATAATTTTCTAAAAATCTTAAACTATTAAAATGAATTTCCAGAAAAAGAAAATTATTTTTTTGACTTTTCTTTTATTTTCTATGAATTTATTTTGATTTTTTGTAATTTTAAATGAATTAAAAATAAAGGAAATTAGAAAAATAAAGGGAAAAATGAAAATTAATTTCTGAAAAATCTAAAATATTATAAAAGAATTTTCTAAAATATTTTTGTATTTTTCACAGCTTTTTCTGAATTTTTATGGATTTTTGTTTATTAAAATCTATTTAAAATTGTATAAAATCAAAGGAAAATGAAGAAAAATATCAAAACAGCTTGTAAAAATCTGAAAAAATTCCAGAAAATCAAAAATAATAAAAATAACTTGGAGAAAAATTTTGAAGTGAATTAAGCTGATTAAGTGCTTATTTCTGCAAACTGCTTATTCACAAGTGCTTATTTTTAAGCACTTGTGAACAAAACTCTTTGAAACTCTAAACACAGATGATTTATGCTATATAATGCTCATATATGCAAAAGATGATCAATTACAATCTCAAAAAGCCACAGATACTCAGATAATATGCAATAAGCTCAACTAATAAGCTCATTTAAAAAGCAGAATAAGCACAGACAGATACAGAAGTAAACTGATCAATCATAATACTTATACTACTAAAATGAAACTCATAATCAATCTCAAATAACAGATATAGGCCCAAATGCACACAAGCAGGCCTCTATTGGTCAAACAGTCAACTGTTTCAACTAGGCTTATGAACAGATTCAAAAAGCACTTCCAATAAGCTCAAATTTGCAATCTAATTGAGGCAAAAGCTCAACTGCTATACTGAGATACACTAACAACTAATTATTAAACCAATTATAACCAAATGCTAATCTAAAAATAGCCAAGTACAGCAGCCTATAATACTCAAATACTAATTTCAGTTGACTCTTAAATGTCCACTAAACTTTGACAGAAATGAATTTAAGCAGCTAAATTCTATAACTAAAGTGATGTAATAAGCTATTATTAGTCTAGTTTAGGCTTTTTCTAAGTATATTACAACTATGAGCTAAATTTCACTATCAATTAAGTCCTAAAACAAACTGTGTATGCAACTAATTTAACTTTGACTATATAAGAGTTATACTACTAATTTTATGGAATTTTTTATCCTACTCCACCTTGTTGAAATCTAATGGCACAGTTGTATCAACTCAAAAACATCTACTAATCTCTGATCAATCTCAGATCCAAACACACCAAATTCTGACAGCAATATGACAGTACCTCAAATATGATTACACCACACCTCTTACTCAATCAAAATCACTATCAAATTCCAATCTCAAACTCAGAATTACAAATCTCCAATAACTAGCATTCGATCCAACAGATTATCTCATTCACAAAATCAATGCAAAACAGAATGTCAAACAAGCTGATGAATACAGATTTGCAACCAACAACTAATAAGCTACAACAGAAACTAACAAAGATCTACAATAACAAGCAGACTCAAAATCAATCAAACTTCAAACTCAGTTAAAACAACCACACTACAGCTACTAATTATCAATGAAACAGTACTAAATCAACTCAGAAATCAATCACCTACAAAGTTCTTTCAATCCAGCCAAACAGGATTGATTCACTATGCAAGCCTATCTCTAGGATAGGCAGGACCTTCCATTTTTGTCCATACTTATCCAATTACACCACAGCAACCCCTTGATCAAAGTCAGTTGACTTATATTGACTATTCAATCACTTGTGAGAATGAAATGGAAGCTGATATACAACAAGCTACAAAGCTTGTATATATAGCTTATAAACTGAAAACAGCTTATTTAAGACTTAATATAACTAATTTGAAACATTTTTTTTTATTTTTATAATTTTTCTGATTTTTTTATTTATTTTTCTTTTCTGTAAATGACTAAAGTTGAGATGAAAGTAATAGTAGTTAAGCTAATAACAACTGAGATTAAACAGATTAAGAAAGTTATGAGACAAAATAAGCAGTATGAAATGATTAATAAACTAAATGATATAGAAGGAAACTGAAAACTTTTATTAAAACTTCAAGTAAACATTACAACAGCTAAACTAAATACATTCTAATAAAATTTTGACAGAACTTTGTTAAGCTAAAAATTACACACAAATGAGAAGAATTAAGCCCCTATTTATAGCTGTGAAGGAGGGTTGGGGTATCAAATGCCATGTTGGCGATCCGAGTGATATTGTGCTTCTTTGAGTCTCATCTACACCCTCAGATCATAATCCTATCCATCCCATCTCTTAATCACCCTTGGATCAAAATGTATGACGCGTTCCTCCCAATCATGAGCTACCACGTATACCATCCGTGTGTTTCTTTGAGGCTGACACCATCTGACAACACCCTGACCTTCTAGAAGCCCCAATGATTGACCAATGTACCCATAATTGTAGTAATTTAGGGTGTACGGGTAAATTAGGGTTCTTATGAACCTGGGAGATTTGGGAATTAGAAAAAAGGGGAGCGGGGTAATATTTTTTATACTTATTTGACCTTCGTTGACCTATAAGACCCGTGTTTAATAACTTTGACCCTGGATTGGTTGTTGGGCTCGGGTATATGGGAGTGGGCTTTTGGGATTTAGTTTGGGCTTGGATATTATGGATTGGACCAAGGTTAGTTTAATTTTCAGCTTAGTAATACTAACTTTCAAGGACTAACTTTGTAGTTTGCTGAAAACCATGGACTGATCTTGCCTTTGTTCCAAAATAACTTTCAAGGATTTATAATGACAACTTTGATTCTCCAAGGGTTGACTTTGAACTTTTTCTTCATAAATTCCATGAGGGACTGAAGGTGTCAACTCTGAAAAGGATAAGGACCAAATCTGCACTTTCTTCAAACTTCACACAAGGATCACTTTTGCTCATATATCAAACTATGAAGATTTAATAAGCTCAAATTGATTTCCAGCTAGACTTTCTGACTCATTCTACTCTTGTGCTCGTTTTTGCTGGATTTTTTGTTTATTTTTCGTCTTTTTACGAGATATCCGTCCCTGCACATTCACAATCACAAAAACACATATTCTTTGGCATTTGTTAGCATAATTAGTCTATTTGGGTCGATATTTGGCTATGAAAAGGTATGTGAATTAACACATACCAGTATCCAAGATTCTACATGTCTATACTATGTGTTTGAACAAGAAAACTTGACACAAATTATCTTGATTCATCTTGAAAATTTTGACTATGTTAAATTTGCAAGATTAGATAAAATCTCGAAACACAATTCACACTTGTGTATAAGATCTTGTATCTAATTCTTCTTGTTCACCATTATGTGTATATGGCATGCTTTGTGTTTAGGAAAGAAGAGAAACAAAGGATTTTATGCAAACATACAAACTATTTACATAGTTAAAGAGAATTCCTATGAATCGAATTCGGTATGGTATTGCATAACAAACTAAAATTTCCAATGAATAGACTAAATAAGCTAAGTTCTTCATCCTAGACCTTAGGAACTTATGGTGTTAATGCAAGTAACACATAAGGGTTATTTATGTAAACACACTACACAACGAACTATGAACCGGAGATATCATGTATTGTGTAATGTCTTTCTATACAATATGTGATGGTTCATAGGACCTAGCTTGTTTACCTAAAATGAAGATGCACTTTATAATCATAACACTTATAACTACACTCATTGAATATCCTACATGAAATACTTGTACTTTCAAAAGATTTGATGCCTCTTGATCTTCACTCATCAACTATGATAAATTCATGCATATCTTTTGTAAAGAATGCATGCAATTACCATAGGATCTAACATGGGCATTCAAATCCAACCAAACTCATAACTAACTCAATCCTAATCACTCATGTCATACAAGAATAATTATCTTCCACATGCAACACTTTCTTTCAACTCATCTTATACTAAGAATCTTAGTGCTAAGAATGATTATCCTTTAGACTATAGATCTTCCTTAAACATACCTAATTCATACTAATTGGCTATAAAAGGAGTGACTTTGTATCATATATTCTCACCAAAATCTTCATCTTCCTTAAATACAATTATCTTCTTTTCATAAATGGCAACTAAATTTTTCATGAAACGTGTTAATGAATCAAACCAAACTAATGTGTACGAACCTTTTGAGTACCGAGAATTTAGTGAAGGACGCGAACAAAAACTTCATGTGTGCCACCGATATTAAAAAACCATTCATCCAAGCCAAAGCCTTTTCCTTAATTCGTGACCTACCCATCGAAATCTATCCTAGACATCTTCAAGAATTTTATGCTAGGTTCTATCTAGACCAACCCTCTCTTACTCTAAATTTTCAGATGTACGGTCATGGGTATGTTTGGGGTTTAAGGAAGTTGGGAAGGGTTTTGAATGTATGCTCTAAGGGGAACTTGTTCTACACAAGATCCACTAAGACCGCAGATTTCATGAAAATGAAGCACTATCATCCGAGCACTTATGCTCTAGAGCCTCCAATTCATGCCGTCCTCATTCAAAACACCATTCTTCGACCCGACTACCATTGTGAGGGGGTCCCATTTGAACATTGGAACAAGTCTCAACTTCTTTTCAAGTTGATGCCATGGGCGGAGGTCTTGTTGAAGAATGTGTTTGTTGAAGTTGAAGCTCAAGAGAAGTTGCCCATCATTGTTGGGTACATGCTCTATTGTATCATGACCGATACTCCCTTTAATTTTGCTTACTTTATAGCAAAAAGAATGGAAGCATTGGACTTCAACAATGAACCCCTTCCCTTTGCTAGATTTATGTCTCACATATTCGATTACATCAAGAGCAAGCACCCGAATGATCAATCAAGAATGATTGAAGTTGATGATGTGACTCCAATGGAGGATCCCTTCACAATGAACTCTCTTGACTTCTAAGTCCTTGTCATATGTTGTAGTTGTTGTTCCCTAGGATTCCTAGGATGTGTTATGTGTTGTTTCTTGGTTGTTTGTGTGTCCTATGTTTCCATCTATGAAATAAAATGCATTTGTGTTATAATTATGCTCATACGTATATATACATACATAGTATTGCTCTTGCTCATCATTCGGTCTATAAAAGTCATAAAAGGGATAATTTTCATAAAATCTAAGTAAATTGGACAAACATATACACATATAACCATATTATTATGATATGATCTAACCCATGTCGCAAGTATCCAAATGGTAACCTAACCCGTCTTGGACTTCCACATGTGAGGATTTCTTGTTTCTTGCATGTTGTGGTGTTTTTATGTAGCTAGTCCACCGCAAAGGTGAGGTTCTTGACCCATGGATCCCCATCTTGTAACAAGGGGGAGCAACGATCTAGGGGGAGCTATGTTCAAAGGGGAGCACATTCGGGTGCACTTACAAGCTTACCCATTTATCCCGCCTTTTTGATTCGACAAAAGGGGGAGAAAGAAAGAAAGAAGCGTGAATACCATTCAAGAAACGTTAAAGGCTTCATCAAATTACAAGACAAAGGTCAAGACGCAAGCTACACCAAAGGCGCGCTTTGTCTTTGCTAAGTTTGGTAATTTTATTTACTTTCAATTTTTATTTGTCATCATCAAAAAGGGGGAGATTGTTGAGGCAACATGATCAAGATCTCTTTATGTTTTAATGATGACAAACAAACCATCGAAACAACATAAAATAACAAATGTTAGCTCAAAATCGCCGTAGCCAATGTCTGCTCCAGGCGCGCTGCCCGCGCGTCAACGCGCGGGTGACGCGCCAGGAGTTTGTATGGTTCCGGGTGAATTTTGAAAGTCGGCTTTCCCCTTACCCGACAAATGTGGATCTTTCAATACAGGTGTGAATATGTTATGTGCTTAATTGAGAACACTCGAAACGAGTTTTGAGACTTGAGAGATCCCACTTTTAGAACACCTATTTATGGGAAAATGCCAACTCATATTTTCTAACTATCGCCTCTAGCCAAGGCTTTTCTAAACTTAGGGAGCTTGTATATTTCACATAACATCGTGTTGAAGCATCCATATGCTCATATCCCGTGCTTACGTCTTCTTTAATTACGTAACGGGTTTACTCTTTTATTGGTCAAACTAAGTCAAAGGTCACTTTGCGTAAACGCATCCTTTCCCACTTGGGTTATGCTTTACATCAAGGCAAAGCACTTAACTTGTTTGAACCAAGGTATTAGTTGAGAACGTCGAGTCATGGAAAGTCACCAGATATGAAACTATGGATCCTCGACGTTGTGTTACTTGAACTTATAAGTAACCTATGATTTTCTCAACTTATAATCTTAATTGTCTAAATCTCTTCTTCTTAATGAAAATTAGATTATGCCTTAATCTTCTCTTAATCCTATTTATACAAAAGACAAAATCAATCATATCCAATCATATCCAAATCAAATATTCTCTTACACAATCCCTTTCACCCTTACATATTCCCTTACACACTACATCTCAACCATGCATTCTCTTACAACTCATCTCAACCTTCTAATTTCAACACATGGGATTTAATTTGAAACCCTAATATGGCTCCTCCCATCCTAGCCATTGAATTCAAATCAAACACATCTCAACCATCCATCCAATCCCTCTTCCCTATACCACCACATGGTTTTGATCCTCACCATCCAATTCAAACCAAAACCATCTCAAACATTGATCCACACTTCTTCCCCAAGCAAAGGAGGCTCTCTTTGATCTCCACCATCTATTTCAAATGAAACCATCTCAACCCTTCATTTCTCCTTTCCCCCCAAGCAAAGCATATTCCTTGGAATATCCTTCTCAACCCTATCCTAGGCATGTTTGATCCTAGCCATCCATTTCAAATGAGATCATCTCATCCATCCACATTTACCACATGCCAAATTGTTTGAAAACCAAGGGAGGCTCCCTTTGATCCTAGCCATCCAATTCAAACCATTTCATCTTAACCCTCCATCACATTCTTCCCCCCAAGCATTGGAATATTTCTTGGCATATTCTTTCTCTCTTTTCTATGCCATGTGAGGTGATACACTTCTACCCTTTCCAAATTACCCTATCTACATTTTAAACCCTTGGTAATTTGGTTTCTCTTTTAAACACTTCACAAAACATTTTCCAAATTGGCTATTTGAGTTGGCAAACCTTAGAATGATTAATGTTAAGGTTTAGTGTGAAGTACAATTGGGGGTTTATTAAGGATGGGTATTTATAAGATCCAAACACCCAACACTTGGGAAAGTTTACAGAAGCCTGGCGCGCTGCCCGCGCGCTAACGCGCGGGTGACGCGCAGGCCTCGGTAAAAATTCCCAAGTTTGGGTTCTTGGCCTATAAATACCACCCTTGCCTATTGTACTCCTCACCCCTTGCCATTATTCTTTCTCTCTAGATTATTTCTCTCTAAACACTCCCAAATCTCTCTATCTCTCTATCTCTAATCTTGTGTTCTTGATTTTCATACTAACATCTTTGAAAGAACACATATCTTTGCAAGGGAAGAATCACAAGAACCTAATGTACTCTTGTGATTGTATCGAGGGTCTTCTTTTTTATACCCTTTCTATTACAATCGAGTCTCTAGGTTAGGTTAGGACTTGGTTGATAAAAAAAACTTTTATTCATTCAATTGTTTGTAAGGGATGTCTTGTGTCTTGATGACCAAGCCTAGATCATTGGGGATCTAGTTAGGGTTTGATACTTCCGGGTGGCTGTCTTGGTAGTGATCTTTGTGATCCTTAGGTGAAGTCGAATCGCGAGATTCTTTTGGGTGGTTTCCGAGAGCGGAATACCGTTGGGGAGTAACTCCTTCTTTGTGAGCATCAATATTGGTGAATATTGGTGGAGTGAATTGTAACGGTTTGTAGTCCACCGAAAGGATTATACTAGTGAATAGTATCGGAGTCGCGGATTCGCAACTGGACATATGGATGGTATAAACCCCCATCCCGAACCAGTATATATCGTGGTGTCCTTTACTCGCTTTATATACTTTGATTGTATTTGTGGTTGTTTGGATTGAATATACAACCACTTGGTTTTCTTTGACGCTTAAAGTTTTTAAACGTCTTAAAAGCCTAAGAAACCGTATTCACCCCCCCCCCCCTTTACAGTTCTACAGATTCGATTTGTGCTCCTCTAATCTTTACAAGTTCCTTTGCTCATTCATAAATTGGTAGGAGTTGAGGATGTTTTATCGTTTAGTGCTATCTCTGTGCTTGCCTCGTAGGTATTTTCATTTCATGTCTCTTTGTGAGATTATAACTATCATCTGTCATCTATTACGTAAATGTTTCATATTCGTTGGATCAGATTTGTTATGATTTGTGTTCTATGGAGAGCCTGGGGCTATTCTAGTTTGTTGGGATCGAGTCATGAGAAAACTATTCTGTTGGTGAAGATTCTTGGGGAAGAACTCCCCGAGCGTGAGGTTATTTGAAGTCGTTTTTTTTGTAATTCGCTACGTCTCCCTTTAAATTTTGCGACTTCAATTTCGCGGACGAAATTTTTTTGTTTAGAGGGGAAGAATTATAACAACCTGAATACCGTTGTGACATTTCAACTTTTGAATACGATATTAACCTAAAGTAATCTATACGTTATGATTTAAAACCACAAGTACCAAGACTTATAACCTGAAGACTATGAATTCTAACACTTGTGTGACGAATTTAAGCTACGAAATACGAAACTTTAATCTAAGTTTGAAGGAATTCGGCGCAACCTTTATTTCATTTGAGTATATCACACGTTATAAGTTGTATTGACAATGAATAAATCGACACAACCTACACTCCTAAGCTTCATATCACAAGCCTAAATAAGTCCAGTAATGGTTCAACTTCTATAAAGATTTAGTACATAACAATGATACCTAAATATAAGGAAATATTAGTTGAAAAGTTGATAGAGATTTGGTCACCCTACTTCCCCCAAGACTCGGCTAGCATATTCCTATATCTTCCTCATTCTTTGCTCATTTACCACAACCGTATACCATATTCAAACTTACACAAAAACCATTCCACAAAACCTTTATATACATGCCCCTATTATAATGACACATCCTCTTCAAAATGAAGCGACTTCTGGTCACATTCCAAATTAAACCACCAAGTTCTTGTGCATAATTTAGAGTGTTAGAGGCTAGTGTAATCCACGGTTGGGTTCGCATTAACCTTGCTCTTGTTCTGGTTCGTTCAAGTTGTGGTTCCACTTTAGACTTCGTCTCGATTTGTGCGAAGGTTGGAGAGTAGCGGGAATTAGCTTGGAGTTCCGTCGATCGGTTCGCACACACATAAAGGCATTTGGTTCGTTCGTTAGAGGTTCGAGATAATATTGTGGGTTTGAGGTCCGATTGGGCTTCGTTGGTCATAGTGTTTGTGTCGGGTCATTTGTGTTCGATTTCGATCTCACAGTCTAAACTCATTGGTTAGGAGGTAAATCTTGAATCCCATTTACGTTTTGGTTTCGATCCATCGTTTATGGTTAAATTCATGAATGTTTCTTATAAACATTTATTCAAGAAAATTTGTTAGTAGTGAAACCTTAAACCAAACCACCATCGATGGCATGCTGAACAGATGCAACTTTAAAACACAGAAATGGCATGAAATGCTTGAATATGTAAACCTATGTATGCATGAAAATTTCATGCAGAAAACACACTGATATGATAACTATTACTTTTACCTTAAGGCAACATATATATAAATGCATACGTATGTAATAAAGTGTAACATAAATATATCATACGGAGTATAATAAAAATCATTAGTTATCGAGACATTTAGAATCACGTATTAATCTTAACGCTAAATTAGTATAAAGGATCATGGGTTGAATATAGAAACAAGGGTTATGTCTTTTGAGTGTGTCTCGTTTACCCTGTAGTTGAATTCGTTATATGTTACCAGTTCCGTTTTAATTCACCATTGTGAAAATGTAAGCCAAAAAAAAATAAATTAGCATATTTAACCCTAAACTTTGATGGTTGACACATCTAACCATATACTTTGATTATTGTCATACTAGACTCCAAACTTTGCTAAAATGACATATAAAATCCTAAACTATGATATTTGTCAAACTAAGCCTTTAACTTAACTAATTATCATTTGTAAACCCTAAGTTTGATTTATTATGAATTTGTAACCCTAAGTTACCAAACTTACTAAAAATGGAAAGTTACTTAAAATGATTAAAGTTATTTAAAGTGGAAACTTACTTAAAAAGGAAAGTTACAACATTGGCAAGTTACTAAAAATGGAAAGTTTATAAAAATAGAAAGAAACCTAAAATGTGTAATCTGATTTAAAATGAGCTTATAAATAATAAGACGATCATTAATTCGTGTAGATTCGCTGAAGAAGGAGTAACTTCTGATCTTTATATTTTCTGATGTGTTTGCACTTGCGGTTTAAGGTACAGATATTCTATCCCATTTCAGTAGGGACTTCTCATGACTCTTTGATCCTTGACACTGCTATGATTCCCTTTCGATATGCCATTACCATGATCCCTTTGTTATGAGCTTTTGATATGATCCTTCTTATATGAGCTTTGATATGATTCGTTGATATGATTCACTTGATATGATTCTATGATTTGATATCCGTCTGCTATTCGTTTGCTATGATATGATTCAGTTCAGTTTGCTATGTTCTGTTGGATATGATATGATTATTCGATATGATATGATATGATTTGTTCTGTTTTGATGCCCGATTTTTTAGTCTACTCATGGAGGTACCATGGGCGTGTCATTGAAGCACCAATGGCATGACACTTTCTGTGGAGGTGTGATTGATCCACGGCGTCCCCATTTTGATATGATATGATATGATTATGAGTACTCTTGGCCATTATACGTGTATATACTTGTCATTTTAGGTACTTGGGACGAAAAATATGAAATTTGGCACATTTATGGCCTACTTGGACGATAAAGTGAAGAAAACGGCGAAGTCGCAAATTATGTCAGATAGGTGGTCCTGACAACGTCACAAGCTACAACGTGAGACCGTCACTTCCAATTGAAGATGGATTTTTGGCTCAGAATTAACAGGCGATGCCTCAGATTAATTTGATGAATCTATAACCTGCCGGCGTCAGGCGTATTTGAAGACCAAGATTTCATACAAAGTTAACAAGTGACGGCCCAGAGCATTTACTAAGGGATGGTGTTAAACATCATATTACAGCGTCAGACATCCTAAGCGATACCGTCACAATGGCGACTTGGAGAAGACGAAACCCTTATTAGAGGCGAGTTGACGGCGTAAAATTTTACAAGTGACACCGTCACCATTGTAAATCTATATATACTTTCGCATGTTTTTCATAATTCGTGTAACAATTTGTAGAGGCAAACCCTAGATGAATTTTACAGCTTTTGTAAGGCTTTTACAACCTTTGAACTTCATGTTTCAATAAAGGTAAGTTATTCCTTTGATCATTCGATATGTCTATGTATTTTTTGATTATGTGTTTATCTTTTCTTTTCTTTAACATGCTAACTTAAGTTAATAAGTATTTGCTTAGATCTAATGAAACATAATTATTGATCATTGATTTTTCCTCTCTTATTTAATTGATTGCCTCGCATTAAGATAAGAAAACTGGCTAAGTTCTTTTATGTATTAGCTTGAACGTCTTATAAAACGCAACCATAGAGTGCACTATTGGTTTTCCTCGTTGTATTTATTGCTTGAATTGCGGCTTGTAGATCCTAGAAAACTTAATAGACTTTAAGGGTTTTAGGGGAGACTAGTTTTCATAGAGTTGGGGACTTCGAAACCTCCCCACGACCAATATAAAGGAATACAACGCTTCAATTAAAACAAGGACGTGACAATTCTATAAATCGGTAGGAGATAACTAGGGAGTAAGGATGTCTAAGTAAACACTGCTTTTCCTATCATAAGAGTTACCACCAATTTATTTTTCTTGTAGATTAATTTTAGTTTAATTAGTAGTTTTGGGTTAGTTAATTAGTAACTAATTCCGCCCACTCTTCCAAAACCCGAGATTTTTACCTGCTTTCATAAAATATAAAAACACAAAAACAATCATCCCTCACCTCTAGACCTATCTCGACATACACTTCAACCTTCCCAAAACTATAGCAAGACTATTCCCATATAGAATGATCAGGTTAGGTGCACTGCCTAGAGGATTGTAAAACTTCCTTTGAGAGGTTCGCATCCCTCACATTAGAGGAAAAGAGGTAAAGATTCAGAAATGGGTGAGTCGGGAGATAAGGATGAACAACTTGAGAAACCAACGGTTGAAAAGCCTGGGGGAGTATCAACTTCACATGTTTATACCACTGCGGGGTCTTCGGGTTATATCAGTGATGTTGAATATGCAAAGATATTACTGGATGCAAGAATCAGATACGTTCATGAGCATGAACTCGTCAAGAGAACCATCATAGCAAATGACCCATTAACAAAAAAACCCTCTACTCAAATTTTTTGAACCATCATGTGAAAACTATGATTTACACTACCTAATATCTAGGCATGACAAGCATCGTCCATCAATAACCAGAAGTCCAATGTTTGAGGAACGTACTGAAAGGTTCCTGGATGAAGGTATTCACTGTGAGAAGTTCGTCTACACTGAGTTTAGGCAAGATGAATACAAGCTTGAAGCTTATATGGGTATAACTGGAATGATTGAAGCTACAAAAAGATTCTCCATTAACAGACATAGGGATGCTGCTCCTCGTCATGAAGTATATACGAATTGTCAGATTGTACACTACATCTATGTCTACTTAGATTGTTTCAGAACTGATGGCTTCATCAAGTACACAGTAAGAAGGCTTGGATTATGTATTCACTGAAGCTGATTATCACAACCTTCATCCTCAAGATATTGAACACATGTTCCAGTCAATGATAAGTTATCTTTATGACCAAGGAAACGATGAAGATATCATAGATTTTCTAAGAATCTTTATTACGTCACAAGTAGGATTTGACATTGGGCATGATGACTAAATTTTTATCTTATCACAAATCCCTACCCAATAGAAAGGTTTTGAAAAACCTTCTTATTTTCTTTTGAAAAAGTTGTACTATGTTTGTCTTTTTCTTTAGAGTGGTGGGCCCAAATGATTTCCATTAAATTTTTAATTATTTAAAAATGAGTTGAAACTAATTGCAAATCTTATCACAATATGTAACAAACAATATTGTCTTATTATACCTTACATTACTTCTCTCACTTCATTAATCTTTCATTATCTTATTATTACTGCTTTGTTATATTTATATCTGTACACTGAGCTTTCGTAGCTCAGCCGCATTTCCTTTTTTTGCGGCAGGTTTTAGTAGGAAGGTGGGTTATGGGTGGTGAGTACTTTGGACTTAGAAGACTAGACTTGATAGCTATTCTGGATTAAGAGATGACTAGAAGAGATGTACATTTTCAGACTTAGTATTTTATTATCGTTCCTTTGTAACCATGTATTTTTAGATTTTCCTTTGTAACCTTTGAGATTCAATTGTATTACTTAAGATGCATGCTTGTGTTTGTTTTGATATGTCACCGTAATGTAGTACTTCTACCCTTATCGGGTTAAGGTGTTACACAAACGGTGTAATTTAAGGGGGTGTTTGTTATGGGGTGTTAAGGGTTGGGATTGTATGCTAAAGTAAAAAAGTTTATTTGGTATAAGAGTGTAGGATTTTACATTGGGCATGATGACTAAATTTTTATCTTATCACAAATCCCTAACCAATAGAAAGGTTTTGAAAAGCCTTCTTATTTTCCTTTTAAAAAGTTGTACTTTGCTCGTCTTTTTCTTTATAGTGGTGGGCCCAAATGATTTCCATTAAATTTTTAATTATTTAAAAATAAGTAAAAACTAATTGCAAATCTTATCATAATATGTAACAAACAATATTTATGAAATTCATGTTTTTTCTTTTAATACACCTTCGTTCATCCTTATATTTAGTGCTAACCCTATTCACACACCAAACGCCTCCTAAGACTTAAGTACTAAATGTCAAATATCAATGTAATTTACTCAAAAAGAAATTAAAAAAGGAACTACTGTAGGTCACAATAATATCATGATCCAAGACACAATCAAAATATATGAAGTTTAGGTAAAAAAGACGAGAGAAAATGGGAAAACGTTTTTTACTTGCACGGTGAAACCGAGATTTTTATACAAATTATTAGAATTCCCACCCCTCATGTTGATATGAGGGCGGTATTGTTACTCCTATGATGTTCTAAATTGACTAATTGACCTTTTACATTAATTGCTAAACCACCCTTAAACCTATGTATGATCATCACCTCAAAAGTCAACAACTACAAATACTTATTCTGATGGGTTGTAACATAAGTGGGTCCTTCTCTGCAGCCATCAGGATGACGCCATGTGTTTTTAGGTCCACAATTATGTCTATTTTTAGGTCTATGTATCATTTCTCTTTATGTTTTGCTAACACAATATTTTAAAGTTTGTATGTTTTTCCGACTAAATAAAATGTACTTTGATTTTATTTTTAAAGGTCTAATATAAAGGATGCATGATATATAATTATATAACTCAGCTTATATTCATAAAAGAAACTCATGTTTGTGTATAGGTGTGGTAATTCGGATTGAGTTCGGGTTGACGGGTTCAGGATGACAGGTTGGCAGGTTAGAAAATCCTAACTCGAACCTGACCCATTCAAAGCATCAGGTCAACTATGTCAACCATAACCTATTTACACATAACTCGAACCTGACTCATTTAACCCGTATATAAACTTGGGTTGGCGGGTTAAATAAGTTACACGGGTTTAATAGGTTAAATGGGTTTCGGGTTGACAAATTTAACCTGTTTTATATATAAAAGTTGGTACATTACACTAGTTAAATAGGTTAAACGGGTTTGCAGGTTGACCCGTTTAACCCATTTAACCCGTATAATATAATATAAATAAATTTTAATTTAAGAAAAGAAAATCTTAAATGGGTTGACAAGTCAACCCGCTTAAATTACTCCCAACCCGAACCTTACATGTTTAATAAACGGGTTAGATAGGTCGACCCAAACCCGACCTGAAATCTATTTAGACTAAACTCGAAGCTGTTAATTTTCGTGTCGATTTCAAATCGAGTTTCGTGTTGGATCACAAATTGCCACCCCCATTTGTGTATATAAAATTTGATTATGTATTTTAATGACCTCCTACCTCTATTAGATTGTTGAGTATCATCTCTATATTTTCGTTGCATCATGCGTGTAACCTACTATTTTGCATAGTATAGTTTGACATTTCTTAAAGTTATTCTACTTAAAATTTAGATTTAAGATCATTTGAGTACCAAACTTTTTTTACATGCCAAGTGATTAATCTCCACGCTCCATCTTCCCTCCATCTTTATTTGATTTAATGGATAAGATTAATCCCAACAATTTAAAAAACCCACTATCATCCTTTTTTTCAAATATTAATATCTTTCAAACCGTTAATCGTTGAGCGAAAAAAAAATATACCGTTACGACTAGCATTTAATAATCTTTCTATAGATAGGCACGTTGATATATTTTCGACAATTTTTTTTTTTGCTTTTTTCACGTTTTTTTCGTGGCCGAAAAATCACATATGATATATCACATGTGATACTACATATCACATGTGATATTACACTAATATCATATATGATATTACATATCACATGTGATATGGAATATCACATATAATTTTTTCGGTCATGAAAAAAAAACGTGAATAAAATGATTTATTTTTTTATTTTTTATTTTTTTTGTCGAAAGTATATCAAAGTGCCCGTCTATAGAAAGATAATTAAATGCTCGTCGCGATGGTGTAATTATTTTCGTTTAACGATTAACGGTTTAAGATATTTAAATTATAAAAAATGGGTGAAATATTAAAATCTTTTTAATCTCAACATTGATTTTTTTTTATATGAATGGTGAAGATAAATCCTTTGATATGGTATGTAAAAAAAGTTTGATATTTAATATAACTCGACTCTAAAATTTATCGTAATCGTAAAGTTAACGTCACGAAGACTTATAATGGAAAAAATCTAAAATCACCAAAACAATTCTATATATATAACATTACACGACGGACCGAAATCCGAAGCATCAATAAACTAATATTTTAAATTTTATATACATAACATTAACAGCTTTTTTATATACATGTATCCTAGAAAGCATGCACTTTTTAATATTTACGGTTTTTTTATATAACAAACTTTATTTGCTAAATATGTAACATCTATTTACAGGTTTCTTAAATAAAAAAAATACTAGCAAAAAGGTCTCTCGATAACGAACAAAATAAGCCCAATATTGATATGTTTTTGAAGCACGTGCGGTTTTATAAAAAATATTGAATTTTAATAAAAGAACTTTCAAAATGCACCCTTAATCTATCAAATAACTTTAAAATTATCTTATTTTTTTTTTAAACTATAACGGTCAACATTAGGCCCGCCGCAACACACTGGTGCCTGACACAACATTTATTCCAAAAAAAAGACGTCGTACGACAACTACAAATATAGCTTCACACAACATTTGTTCAAAAAAATACAACACGTATCGGCAAAAAACATACCACGATCTTACAACGAGAAGCCCTACCTAATTTTGTAAATACCCCCGCCGCAACGCGGCGGGTTACTGCCACTCGTTAGTCCTAAGAGTGGAAAGTGTCGTGACAACATTCAACTGCTCATTTGGGCCCACGGGTGCCACATCACCGCAACACCTCTTTACAACTAACCCCCTCCTCACTAATAACTAATATCAACTTACTCATTTGGGGTCCACCACTTACAAATTTATTTTTTTATTCATTTCACTAAATAAATTAAATTCATTTCAAAATAATTAAAAATATCAAACCATACTAATTTTATTTCATCAAATTAAAAAGTTACAATACGGAAAAAAAACGACACGAAAAGAAAAAAAACGATACGAAATATATAAAAAACGACACTAATTGCATATTAAACATTTTATTCATCGGCATCCTCATCGAGATTTTGGTATTTCTTAGTTATTTTTGCTTGTCTCCTGCGAATGATTTCGGCTCTGACCGGGTCAGTAACCAAGCTGGGATCTAGCATGAGCATCTGCATTTCCTGCATTTCCAAGGCCCTTTCTTCCCTCCTCCTCCTCGCCTCGTAACAAGCCGTTTGAGCGTCTTTTGCTTGCGTATACTTTTCGGATAATTGTCCCGAAAAAGTACTCGTTTGACTCCCACCGGTGCTCGCCGCGCTCGACGTTTCGACTTTTGTTTCTTTCCAGCTCGTTTGTTGGCTCTTTCGGGACGAGGTCGTGCATCCGGCCCGAGTATATCCTCGAGACAAGAAATGTCTAACGGCTCCTCAGCATCCCATTTCGGGTAATTTCTCAAAAACTCCCAAACATGCTCATACGTGAAACCCCTCGCACCAAAGCGTTCTGCGAAACTCGCCTTGGCATTGTTGATTTGATCATGCTCATTCTCACCACTTCGACGCCTCAAATGCTTAAATATAGCGTTGAATTTTTGGCAGTCGCCGTTCATCCTCGTCTATTTACCGGTAAGCATATTCTTGCCTCTAGGGTCATCCAAAGTTTGCTGGTTGAACGTTTCTGTAATTTCGTTCCAAAAGAAGTCTTCTGTTTTGTCATTGCCCATATCTTTGTCTTGTGAAAACTCTCTCCAAGTTTCCGCAAGAAGCTTTTCTTCGGCCTTGGACCATTTCCGATTCACACGCATTTGACCTGCTTCTTCCAAGTAATCGTCATCGTCGGTATTTAAATTTACGACTTTTTTTCCTTTGACGGCCTTGTTTTTCTTGCCTCTACCTTTGGCCGGTGACCGTGCTTTTGGAACTTTAAATTGAGGTTTGACCTTAGGTTGTGGTTCGACTTGGGGTTGTGATTGATGAGTAGGGAACGAGGATGGTTGAGACAGGTTAAAAAATTGTGGTGGCAACATTCGTTGAGAATGAGTTACGAACCCCCTTGTTGCAACGCAAGTTGTTGATTAGCATAAACGTTCATCGGATTGAAAGGTTGTGAACCATATGGCGATGAAGGTTGTGGGGAATTTTGCGACGAGGGAGTAGAAGCGTTTGAAGATCCCCCGTATCGTTGGTTTGAAGTTAGGAGGGCTGTGAAATAACCGGGTTCGTTCGGGTTTTGAGACATTTTCTTGGTTGAAGTTATATATTTGTTGAGCTGTAGTGATGAAAGTATGTGAAATTGATTTAGTATTTATAGGGTAATTGAAACTTTTTTAAAAAACTCAATCAATTCATATATTTTTCATAAAGTATTATATAATACTCACAAAAATAGATAAGGTCAAAGTTGAACCAGTTTAACTCTGAATAGTCAAACTGGACAGTTTTTATTGGACGGAGGTAGTAATAATAATAATAATAATAATAATAATAATAATAATAATAATAATAATAATAATAATAATAATAATAATAATAATAATAATAATAATAATAATAATAATAAGCTCTCGTTGTGTGGGCGATTCAGGCGTTCGGACTGGCGATCGTGGCCGGATCTCCTTGATCCTCCTCGTTGATCCGTCTTTCCAGTTTCAACACCTTCGTTGATTCATGTTTCTGTCCCTCCCGCATACCTCCTTTGTTTTAGTTGCCTCCTAATTCGACCGGTTCCACACATACTGCTCCCTCGTGGCTCTTTTGTGTCCACATCTGGGTCTGTTTGGTTTCTGGTTGTAGACTGGTTTGTGTCTAAAAGAAGGGGTTTGTTGTGGAGCAAGGGGTTGTGGTTTCATTTTGGAGAAGAAGGACTTGCGGTTGGTTTTCTGGCGTGGGGTCCACTGTTGTTTTGAATATTGCGATTGGATAATACTTTTGGATATTGAATATTGCGGTTTGGTCTTTTGTGTTTGCGGTTACTTTGGTGGGCCCGGCCCTGCTTTTTGTTTTTGTGTTTTCCTGCTTCACGTGTGCTGTTCCAAAGTGGGTCCCACCCTTGCGTTTAGCTTAAACATTGTTGGATCCCTTTTGGATTGGGCCGGTGCATATTTGTGGGCTTTATTAGTTGTTTGTGGTTTCTTTTGTGGGATTATCACTCTCAAAAGTTATTGTATATATGGCCGGACTTCGTATATCATGCCCGCTTCAAGGACACGAGGGGTGTAGTGGGAAAGGATTCACTAAGAAATATTTTATTGACCATTTGGGTACCCGCCATTTCAAGTCTGATGTCTCGAAGGCGGCTCACAGAGCGCGTATCGCGAATGACCCCTCCTTATTCTCTACTTTGGACCAGGCACTTCATCAGGCTGGTATATGGCTGTGCGGGGACTGTTTTTGCACCCACACTTTCAGTAAAAATTGCAGACATGCTTTGGGTGACGTGGTTCTCGCACCTAATTTTGATGGACTGGCGATCCATGGTATCCCTAGGCCTCTCAGACCAGACTTGGTTAATGTTGAGGATAGTATGGAAGGTGGGTCGGTCGGTAATTTCGTCGGGGACATGAATGTTGAGGGGGGTGGTTCTGGGGTGCCCCCTCCTAGTGGCGAGTCCAGTTTTGACATCAACCTTCTTGATCGCGTCTTTTCTAAAAAGATCTGCACGGTTAAATGTATCCCCCATAGGGCGCGGCTCGGCTTTGCTAAGATCTTTCGTGGGGCGTTGGATAAGGTGCTTGCGCGACCTGGAGACCTTTCGGCTTGGGTGCAGCTCCTCGTTCTACCTTCCTGTGTGCTGTCCACTTTTGTGCCAACTAACAGAGCTCAACGAAGATCCGGCGAGAGGGAGAGACACCAGATTGACAGTATTACTAGGGCCATACTCAGATGGAAGGATCCCGTCGACAGGCTTGGTTTGGTTGTGGAGCGGTTGGCCGCTACGCCTCCATCTATCGGTGGGGGGACGAAATTGAAGGATCCAGGTGGAGTCAATGTGGGTCAATGCAAGCGCAAACTTGGGGACGGGCACTTCACTGCGGCCATTAAGGTGCTCACGTCTTCGGGTATCGCCCCACCCTCATCCGACACTTTGCATGAGCTCGAGGCCAAACATCCTCATGCACTCCCCCCCACTCTGCCATCTTTTCCCCCCGAGGAGGAGGCCCTTTTCGTCCATACGGACTTGGTGCTTAACAGGATTCGCAGTTTCCCCAAAGGGACGTCGTGTGGACGGGACGGGCTCCGGGCACAACATTTGATGGATATCCTGGGCGGGGCGGCGACTGCCATCGCTGACGACTTGCTTGGGTCTATTACTGGTATTGTTAATCTGTTCCTCAGTGGTAAGTGCCCCGTCCAACTTGGTGAATATATTGCTAGTGCCCCATTGACCCCCTTAGTCAAGCCGGGTGGAGGTGTACGGCCTATTGCTGTTGGCACGGTTTGGAGAAGGCTTGTGTCCAAGGTTGCTTCCTCGTCGGTTGGTAACTCCATGAATTCTTATCTGCAGGATTTCCAATTCGGGGTTGGGGTCCCGGGGGGGTGTGAGGCCGTCCTCCATTCTGTGAACAGGCTTATTGAGTCTAAAGGTGGTGAGGTTGGACACTCTATGCTCTTGGTGGACTTTAAGAATGCTTTCAATCTGGTCGAGAGGAGGGTCTTACTACATGAAACTAGAGCGCGATGCCCATCCATTTCTCCGTGGGTTGAGTTTTGTTATGCACGCCCGGCCAGGCTTTATTACGATAACTCTATCCTTTGGTCATGTCAGGGGGTTCAACAGGGGGATCCATTGGGCCCTTTGTTGTTTGCCCTAGCTTTGCACCCTTTGGTTCATTCCATTAGCCGCACTTGTGAGCTTTCCCTCCAGGCTTGGTACCTTGATGATGGCACTATTTTTGGAGACACCCCCATGGTCGCTAAGGCGTTGGACATCATCAGGAAGGAGGGCCCCGAACGTGGTTTGTTCTTGAACGTTGACAAGACCGAACTCTTTTGGCCTGTGGAGGATCCTAGGAGTAGAGTGGATGGTGTGTTCCCCACGAATATCGCTCGTCCGCTCCATGGCGTCAAACTTCTAGGGGGTTCTGTCAGCTTGGATGACAGGTTCTGTCGAGACTTGGCTTCCAAAAGAGTATCCAAAACCATATCTCTAATGGAGGCCATTAGCAAGCTTAATGATCCTCAATGTGAACTGCTCCTCTTGCGGTATTGTGCAGGGGTGTCTAAATTATCTTACGCTTTGAGAACATGTTCCCCCTTGTACTTGCCAGAGGCCCAAGCGCTATTCGATTAGACGTTACGTGACTCCTTGGAGAAGATCGTTACCACCTCAGGGCCAGGTTTTGGCGATTGGCAGTGGCGCCTTGCCACTCTCCCAATAAAGTTAGGTGGTCTCGGTATCCTCTCTGCGGGGGATATCATGCAATACGCCTTCCTTGCCTCTCGTATGCAAACGGCTGATTTACAACAGAAGATACTCACCAAAACCGGGATTGTTTCACATGGCCCTTCATTCCAGCATGCTTTGGATGATTTCAATGCTACTTGCAACACCGACTTTCTCGCTGTCACCGGGGGCGCTCCTGCCCCCCAAATGATGAAAACATTGGCAAAGTGTTATTTCGGTGTCATTGAGAAAGACCTTGTTTCTAAGTACTCACTAAGTCCAAGGCAGGTGGCTATACTTAGCAGCATCCGTGCCCCACATGCACAGGACTTCCTTTTCGCCATCCCCATCGACGGTCTAGGACAAAGGATGAATCCTCGCCAATTCCGCTCTGTGCTATGTTACAGGCTCGCAGTCCCTATGTTTCTCGAAGGCAGCTTATGCCCGAGTTGCAATGTACACCGTATGGACCAATGGGGGGATCATGCGGTCCACTGCGCTAGCGAAGTGGGGGTTAAGTTCAGGCATAATTTGGTGCGTGATATCCTTGTTGATATATGCTCTAAAGCTGGGATTATGGTTCGTAAAGAGGGTGAATTATGGGATTTCTTTCAGAAAAAGGGGGTGAATTACGTCCTGCAGATGTGCTATTGTTCAACTGGTCCCAAGGTAAGGATGCATGTCTAGATGTGACTGGGGTCTCCCCGTTTGCTGGGGCTGGGGTTATGTCATGGGCTCCCGGGGCTGCTTTGAATAATGCTGTGGAAAAGAAGAGGAAAAAGTATGAGTCCAAGTGTGCAGACAATGGGTACAAGTTCGTCCCTTTTGCCTTTTCTACGTTTGGGGAACTTGAGGTGGAAGCTTTGAATATGTTGTCGCGCGTCGGGTCTATTGCCAATAGCCACTCTAACAATGTTAAAAGCGGCGCATTTATATTTCATCGAGTTAGTTTCTGTATTCAAAAAGGAGTGAGAGCGCAAATTGTGTCTAGACTCCCCTCCAATTTCATGTAATTTCCGTGGTTTTTTTAATGAAAGTTTATTATAATAAAAAAAAAAAAAAAAAAAAAAAAAAATAATAATAATAATAATAATAATAATAATAATAATAATAATAATAATAATAATAATAATAATAATAATAATAATAATAATAAGCTTGTTATGAAAAGGGTTGCTAAGACTATTGAGCTTATGGATGTTGTTGCTAAGCTTAATGATCCCCAGTGTGAGTTGTTGCTACTGCGTGCATGTGCTGGTATTTCCAAGTTGTATTTTTCTATCCGCACATGTCCTCCTCGGGTCTTTGAGAGTGCTCACGTTTCTTTTGATGCAGCACTTCGATCTTCGTTGGAACGTATTGTCACTGCTTCTGGACCGGGGTTTGGTGATTGGCAATGGAGACTCGCTACCCTACCTTTTGCTCTCGGGGGTCTTGGTGTGTATTCTGCAGGTGATGTCTTGAACTATGCCTTCCTTGCTTCTAGACTTCAATCTGCCAGCTTACAGACTAAGCTTCTCCGTAATTCTGGTATTGTGTCTATTGGTCCCTCTTTTGATGATGCATTGTGTACTTTTAATGTGAATATGGATATTGACCTTTTGAGTAACCCTAGTGAGATCACTGCCCCCAAACTTATGAAGAAATTGGCAGATATACATTTTGCACGTGTTGCCCAAACGGTTGAATCCACCTTCTATTTATCTTCTAGACAGATGGCTTTATGGAACTCATTAAAAGAGGATTACACGTCAGATTGGCTTAGGGTGGTACCGATATCCGGATTAGGACAAACTATGAATGCCAGGACTTACCGATGTGTGCTGTGTTATCGGTTGGGTGTTCCTCTTTTTACTGTCCAAATGCCATGTTCAGCTTGTTCTAAGGTTTTCCCAGGGGATATTTTCGGAGATCATGCTGTATCGTGCGCAGGCATAGTTGGTATTAAACATCGGCACAATGTTGTGCGTGATGTTCTTGTAGATATATGTTCTCGGTCTGGAGTTTCAGTTCGTAAGGAGGTGGATATTGGGCTTCGTGGAGAGAAGGACAAAACCTTACGTCCAGCCGATATATTACTTTACTCTTGGGATGGTGGCCTTGATGTTTGTGTTGATCTTACAGGATCGTCACCTTTGACGCGTTCGTGTATGGTTGATTTTATGCCCGGTCGGGCGGTTATTGAAGCCGCACAACGTAAACGTGTCAAGTACGCAGCTAAATGCGCTGATATCGGATATGGGTTCCTCCCCTTTTCATTCTCTTCTTTTGGAGAACTTGAAAAGGATGCAGTGTCCTTATTAAAGCGTATTAGACGATTCTCTATGACCCAAGACATTGGAGCGCGTGCTGCTCCGCATATTTTTAGTAGGATTGGTTTTGCTATAGCTAGAGGTGTAGGGGCTCAGTTAGTATCTCGGCTCCCCACTAATTTCTTGTAAAATCCTATTTGTTGTTCAATAAAGTGATGTTCAATAAAAAATAAAAAAATAAAATAAAATAATAATAATAATAATAATAATAATAATAATAATAATAATAATAATAATAATAATAATAATAATAATAAATAAATAAATAAATAAATAAATAATTGTCTTTAGAACCATGTTATACAATATGATGTTACTGTACATGATTCTTCGCATCTTATTGATGGTGTAAGCCGTGTGTCGGTTGTTGCATGATTCTACAACGTCCTTGGAGGATACCAAAAACTCTTTCGACATTCTTTCTTTCAAATTTTTCCTATTAAACTTTAAATGTTTTTCTCGGGTGCGTAATACCTTTCGTTGAATGTAACTCCACTCATCGTAAATGGAGCCATGTGAGCAATTTCGTTAATAACGCCGTCGAATAAAGAAGAGTGATTTAGAACACCGATGTAGTGATTCAAACTTTTTATGCCAAAAAACGCATATCGAATTTACAAATCATATGATGCAATGGCTTCAATCATTATAATTCGGTATTTTTTATCACCTTCATTGTATTGCTTTCTTGATGCTCTCAAATACTTCTTCATTCTCAATAAATACAGTCAATACTTTCAAGCATTCCTAACAACCCATGAATCTCTTTGAGTTTAACATATAAATGTTAGATGTCAATAAATCCTTGTTTTCTTAAGTACCTGTCCAATTGTAAATCAATTATGAACATAAAAAATTGTAAAAACAATCTCGTGCCACATGTTCACACATTATTATATATTCTTCGGTTCAAATGCATCTCGTGATCCATCATATATCAATTGACGTATGATGGAGGTACAATTTATAACAAAACAAACACATATTCACACGATAATGCAAGGTATGGGGTAATTAGCGTACACCATGGCGTAGGGTGCGGTGCGGTGACACACCCCAAACCGTGTGGTCTAACTCTCTTACATAGTCTAAACGATGTGAAATATTTTGGCATGTGCACAAAAGAAAAAGTGATGTTATTAGATTGTTGTTCAGAGACGTACTCAGACCTAACACAGTCATATGATGTTCGAACTGACTATGCTGACTTATACTATATGCCTAAACAGTTTACATTAGCTTTTTTTGATATTTACATTTACGTATGCATTTGCAAACCACGAAAAATGTTGGAAAGAATTTTTTTTTTTCATGTTACGTAGGACAAAAAGAAAATGGAAAATGGTCTAAAAATATATCGAACTTGTCACTTTTTCCTTTTGTACATCAAACTTTTTTTTTTCTATTATATGCACATACTTTTTTAATTTTCCTATTGTAACCATAAATATGACGTGGCATAATCTAATCAAGAGTTAATTAGATAAATTTACATAAATCGTCCCTGTTGCTCTAAACAATTTCACCATTCATCCTATCTGACGTGGCTATCTTTATTTCTCTTCTTCTTTTTCTTTAATCCAAACCAAACATACACTTATGATCACCTCCAAAAACAAATGCACTAATTTCACCCTCAAGAAACACACACTTATTCACCTCCAAAAACATGCACTAATGTAATCCAAATCGCATCACCACCACGGAACACTGCTAACCAGCCCACCAACACCAACATAACTACATCACACCATTAACACCATCACTGACCACCTGCACCAACACCACTACACCGCACCACCAACAGTACTATTACCGTCCAACAATGGATTTGGGATGCGCGTAAGGTGTTTGATGAAATGCCGGTGAGGAATTAGTTTACATGGTTATAGGTCTCTTGACTGTTGATGATGAGTAAGGTATGGGAAGATGTATATGTCATACAACTAAGCTGAGGTGGTGTAGAATCAGATAATCAACTTTGATTTTGACTTTTTGTGTAAGCTTTACCAATATACAAAATTACAACCATAATCTTTTTCCCCTTTCATGCATTAACCTAACATTTATACAATTATTAACCAAGTAGACTTCACATTCAACGACAAACTAGAGCTCGAATCCATCCAAACCAGTAGTAGCCACATGTCCAAATGAATCACCTTCAATACTAGCTAAAATACTAATGTCACGAGTCCTCTAACTCCATCTAGTTGCCAAACCACAAAACGTATCACCACATCCTTCTCGATCCTTGATAAATCATTGCTCATAAACAAAGGCTTTCCCTCATCAACAAAATAGTAGTTTGGCATTTTGCAAGTGGATAGATAAACAATCTTCATAGGTCCAGATTTCAAAAAGACGCCGAATCTGCTTAGACTACCCCATCCCTCACACCATTTCACCTTCCACCTCAGCGCCACATCAGCTTTCTCTCTCCTTCAACACCATTTCACTTTTCACTCCCAACCATCTCACACCACTTCACCTTTCAACACATTTTTTATTTATTAAAATACCCCACTAAATAAATATTACACACTCACAAACTAATAAAAATTAAAATAAATATATCCCACACCCCCACTAGCACAATGCCCCAAATGTGAAAAGATCACCTTTCGTCCCCTTGCCATCTCCTCACGCTGAGATACCCAACCATGCTCACCTTCCACCTGTGCTTGCCGATTGCTCACTGAAGCAGCGATGGGAGCAGTCTTATGGTGTGCACAAGACTTCACCTTTCATGGGCAAAAGGGTGCGACAGTTAAAGGATACCAGGAAATTGACGTGCTTTGTGCAATCGCTTTTTTCTCCCTTGACAATGGCATTTAACTTGGTAACTCCAAGAATGTAACCAATCTCCACTAAGACTTTGCACATTGTCAACTGTCTTAAGAGGTGGGTCACAACTGAGCTTGTGGAAACCATTCTGTTTGCGCTGAGACCTTGAGTTGGAACCCGTACGTGTTGGAGACATTCCACTTTTTCACGCAACATTGTTTCTTTCTTTATTTGCAGCAAACTGAATAGAAACCAAAGTTGTATGCCGTTAAACTGAATATGTAAGGAAGGATGGGTCAAGGTATGTAGAATTGTGGGGTGTGAGTTTTACTTTTAAATGAAAAGGGTGAAATTGAATCGACTGAACTTGTTTAGGTTGATGAAACGTTATAAACTGGTTCCATGCTTGCGTGATCGATATTTTAGGTAGATCAGGTAGGTTTAATGAAGCTAGGGAGTTACTGATCGATATTTTAATTCAAAATATTGTTTTTAACTTGATTAAATCCATAAGGATGACGGGTGAAAGTTTTAGAGCCATAGAGACCTTTTATGTAATTGACTCAAGGATGAATGGTGTAATTGTTTAGAGCCACATGGACGATTTATGTAAATTTATCTAATTAACTCTTAATTAGATCATGCAAAGTCAGATTTATGGTTAAAATAGGAAGATTAAGAAAGTATGCACATACAATAGGAGAAAAAAAAAAGTTTGATTTATACAAAAGGAAAAAGTGACAAATTCGATAAATTTTTAGACCATTTTCTCAATAGAAAAATATTTTGTATCGTAGTGAAATTGTACAACTGAATATGCTCATACTTCCATTATGGTGTTGAAAGAATCGACATGGAAAGAGACTTTTCATGCCCAAAGCGAGGAAAAACCAATTCATGGTGTTCGAGAACCTATTTTGTTTTAGTACATGGTAAAATTACCACGAGTATTTGTTCATCTTAATAGTGTTTGTCAATAAAAGGTAGAGAAAATTTCGAGATTATACCAGTCGGTCAATTTTTATATTTAAAAAAAAAAAAAAAAAAAAAAAAAAAAATGTTCTTCTCAAACTATACCTAGCGACTTGCGACTTTTTTACTTTTAATTAGAAATCATCAAGTGGCACAAAAAGTAAGCGATTTTTTTTTTTATTTTTTTTTTTTTTATTTTTTTTTTTACATAAATTAAGCGACTCTTGTACTTTTTGTACTTTTAAGCAATTTTTTTTGCCACTTGTCGACTACTTATCAAAAGTAAAAAAAGTCGCAGGTCGTTCGGTCTAATTTGGGAAGAACACTTTTGTTGTTCTAAAAAAGGTATAAAAGTTAAGCGATTTAATTTCAGAATTTTCTCTAAAAACTACTGTCAAATATGACACTCACCGGCCGGGTAACTTTATAACTTGTTTTGTTTTTAATCTTAAATTGACGGTGTAACTTTTTATTATTAATCTTGTAGAAGAAGGCTCGGAAGGCTACATATCAACTGTATATTTAGATTGATTTGAAACAACTTACAGGTAACAACAAAAATAATTTGAAAAATGCATCTTAAAAGGGGTTGGATAATTGCAAGATAACAAAGTGATGCACACTTGTGAAAATGGAAGTCATAATCTCAACAAATGACTTTCTCAATTAGAAAGAAGACATGGGACAACATGAATCTGTGAACAGGATTAGGCGACCCCATATAAAAGATTTGATTTAAAATAGGATATCATATCACCATTTGTGTAATTAACTGTTTTGCCCTTGGGAATATTGTTATCACCACTAATTCCAAAACATACGAAGATTGTGAAAGAAAGTGAAGCACAGGTAGAGAATGGCAACGAGGTGGGGAATATCGGGGATTGTACTTCTCATCTGTATCGCTGTTTTCCACTCTCCATCCCCATCTCCGTCCTCATACCGATCGGGAAATTGCTTTACATCCCCATCCCTGTCCCAATGGAGATCGGGGATCCCTGTAAAGATTCGGGGATTCTCCACCTTTATGAAATAAAATAAAAATTCCACAAACTCGTTAAAAATATAAAGAATTTTGATTTATAAACTACCTCAACAAACGTACATCAAACATAGTTAGATTAATTATAATTTCAATTCAACTTTAAAACATCGTAAACAATGTAACGTCACATATAATATAAAAACAATATGTAGCATATGTGTGTATCCGGACAAAATAGTTAAGTAATATGTAATTGGTACTTGTAATTCTAATTCTAAATGTGTTTGATCCTATAAATATCACATATGCATATAAACATACATGTCGATACGCATAAACATATGTACATGTACATATACAAGTTATTCGAGTATGGATATACATATAAATCTTAATAAATTATACACTAGAAAGATTGGGATCGGGGATTTATGTTATCCCATCCCCGGTTTAATATTTCAGGGGATTCTTCATCCTCGGTCAATTCGGGGATTCCCCGGTCAAATCATGTTTGAGGATAGTGATGACGTATAGTCCGCATTCGGGTCACGAACCCGACCAATGGACACTACTAATATGTAAGCCCATCACGCGTGGGCTATCATAATAACGATTTGGGCTCACGAAAGCCCAAACTCAAATATATTATTTATGGTCTTGATAATGATCTCTTATTTATGGGATAAAGATCAATAGACCGTATAAGGCGAGATACGCCGAAGAGTAAGGAACACGAAACCAACAAGGATTTCGTGTGTATATAAATAATATCACGGCTCTCATTGAGGTATCATCTAAAAACCCTAACTCTTCACTATAACCCTAAAAACCGATTACTTACTCTCACACCGGAGGATAATCGTGGGAGACAATCCCACGATAAGCCTAACGGTGTTGTTTGCTTTCTTAGTGCGTAGGTCTCAAGCATTAAGATCCAATTGATACGAGAACGGGAACCCAAACAAGGAACGCCCTACTTTTGTATCAACAAGTGGCGCCATCCGTGGGACCCTACACTAAGAACTAGAATGACGAAGCACGGAAACGTAAACCAGCGGACTCCGCAGGTGAAGAAAACATATGGTGACCCACATGGGAAGAAGCATCAAGGTGATTCAACCTCTAAGCAGGCCTCTGGAACAACCAGTGCGCCCAAGCACCAAGGGTCAGGCCCAGATCTGATCTTTCCAACGGTAGAACTGCCCACAGGGACTACCCAAGCCATTACGACAACCACTAGCGCGGAAGATCTACAGCGCACTCCTTTCGCCACTCCCCACCAAACGATGCCAGAAACAAACCCCACTGAGCCGCCATGCGCGCCTAATCAAGACACGGGACCTAATGTGGAAACAGACATCCTCGCGCTAGAAGGAGTCGCGCCTGAATTAGCACCAAGTGATTTCGTGTCTCAAAACTACGAAACCTTAGCTGCCCTTATGCAAGAGGAAATGAAAAGAAGGTCAAGTCAGAGCCAGCAAGCCCGGCTCAACTTCGGCCCTGAGTATGAAGCATCCCCACTGCGCCATCGAAAGGAGAGGCACGAGAAGGACATCCGCCGACTCCCAATGTTCACTAGGGTCGGAAGGAAAGTTGTGGATGACGAGGCAGCTGACTTGCAGTACCTGGAGGAGTACGAAGACGATGGAAGGCGTACCAATGTCCATGCTAGGCTTGGTAGTCGCAGAATCCATGATCGACTTGGACGACAACGCTCACCAAGCGAAAGCCCTCCAAGGTTTAGCAGTCGAAGAGTTCATGATAGACTTGGGCGACAGCGCTCCCTAAGCGAAAGATCTTCAATCTCGGATTCCGAGGACAGTCGGCGCAAGCGCCGCAAAAGGGTAAGCTCATCCTCAAGTGACTCCTCGGACAACGAGGACAAAGAAACAGGACACTGGAAGTCCAAGTGAAGATATCGCGATGAGGAGGAGGACGAAGACATGTCCCGTCCCTGGTGCCGCCAAAAGGTTGACGCATTCACTCGGCGCATCAGCGATTTTTCAGAAGATAAGAGAAGGCGCATGCCCGCCAATGTTAAAACTTATGATGGGACGGGTGATCCTGATGACCACTTAAAAATTTTCGAATCAGCCGCCACCATCAAAAATTGGCCACAACCCGTGTGGTGCCACATGTTTAATTCTACATTGGTGGGGAATGCGCGAACCTGGTTTAGTAAGTTGCCACGAAGAAGCATAGACGGGTTTGAAGAGTTGCGAAAGGCGTTTCGCTTGAACTTTACTCAAAGAAAGAAGTGCGGCAAGAACCCTGTCGAACTAGCTAGGGTAAAACAACGCCAAGGGGAATCCACAAGCGCTTATGTGGAGCGCTATAAGGACGAATGCATACACATTAAGGCATGCCCCGAAATACTAAATATCTCAGGGTTTTTGAATGGAATTAACAACCCAGAACTTATCAGAAGGTTAAATGATAAGGTTCCCCAACCCTTTGATGAACTGATGAAGCGCACGAGGTCCTTTATCCAAGGGGAAGTAGCCACTGCAGATAGCAAGAAAGGTTACTCAAATTATAGGTCACAAGAACAGCCCAGGAGACAATCCAATGACCAGAGTAGTAACCGCAACAAAAGCTACCGTAGTCAGGGGAGCGGACGAGATAATGACAAATACACCCCACTAATGAAGACTCCAAGGGAGATATTTGTGACAGAAGGTGCGAACTTCCAGAAACCCCCACCAATGCGCACCCCAGAGGATCGGCGCGTAGGAAACGGGTACTGCGAATATCATGGACAAAAGGGCCACACCACCAACGAGAGTGTCCAATTGCGCCAACTAATTGATAAATTAGTGAAAGAAGGCAAATTGGATCACCTCGTCAAGAACATCAAGGAGGGAAAAGACAAACAGAAGAATGGGAGCAAGAAAGAGACACCTAAGGACAAGGCTGACACCATCTACATAATACAATCATGGCAGCGAAAGACTAAGCAAAAGGTCAGCCAAAAGTTTTCTTATAGGAGTGAAATCTCTTTCCCCACTCTGGCTGCGGACAACGCAGTAGCAGAGCCACTCACCATCGAGATAAATACGGGGGGTCACGATATCCACCGCATGTATATTGATGGAGGGGCATCCGCAAACATCATGTATGAACACTGTTTCAAAAGGTTGCGACCTAAGATACGAAGTCAGTTAATTTCGGCCACGACGTCGTTGACTGGCTTCACGGGAGAAAAGATATGGCCTATGGGGCAAATACGATTACTTGTGGTCGTTGGTGATAAGCAACACTCCACGGCGGCCTGGATGAATTTTATGGTGATCAGATCTCCTTCGCCATATAATGGCAGTATTGGAAGACCAAGAATATCAGCCATGCGCGCGGTACCGTCCACAGCACATGGGATGCTTAAATTCCTAGTAGAAGGAGGCATTGTCACCCTCTACAATACCACTGTACCACCTAGAGAGTGCAACACGGTTACATGTGAGACGACACACACTCCAGAACAGCACGCAGCTAAAGCATCAAACCTGAAGGTCGCAATTCATCCTGATTACCCGGAGCAAGAGGTATCAATTGGGGGATCGCTGTTTGACAAAGGCAGAGCGGCCGTATGCGCACTCTTGCAAAGGAATCTAGATATCTTTGCATGGGAACCAAAGCACATGACTGGCGTGCCACGGTCGATTACAGAAGATAAGTTGAAAATCCGACAAGGATACCCTCTAGTACAGCAGAAAAAGCGCGGCCAGGCTCCAGAGCGCGCAAAAGCCATTCTAGAGGAAGTACACAAGCTTGTGGACGCAGGCATCATGCGAGAGGTCTATTACCATGACTGGCTCTCCAATCCAGTGATGGTAAAAAAGAGTGATGGTAGCTGGAGGATGTGCGTGGATTTCACTGATCTCAACAAAGCGTGTCCACAAGATTGCTACCCGCTACCAGAGATAGACTGGAAGATAGAATCCTTGTGCGGATACCCCTTTAAATGTTTCTTGGATGCATACAAAGGGTACCACTAAATCCAAATGGCTAAAGAAGACGAGGAAAAAACTGCCTTCCACACAAGCCAGGGTGTCTATTGCTACACAAAAATGCCCTTTGGCTTAAAAAATGCAGACGCCACTTACCAGCGATTAGTAGATAATGCATTTGAAAAGCAAGTGGGCCGCAACCTGGAGGTCTATGTTGACGACCTTGTCATAAAGAGCCATACCGAAGAAGAGTTGGTACGCGACATTGAAGAAACATTCAGGACACTGAATGGAAAAACAAAGGTTGTCATTCAACTCCCTTCACCAACTCCCTTCACCACGTACATTGAAAGAAGTCCAGTCCCTGAATGAAAAACTAGCCGGGTTGAATAGATTCCTCTCCAAATCAGCGGATAAGTCACTTCCTCTCTTTAAAACACTCACGAAGTGTACAAAAAAGGGAGACTTTCGTTGGACTGCGGAAGCAGAAGAAGATTTTCAACAACTTAAGTAACATATAGCAGCGCTTCCCACACTAGTCGCACCCCGACCAGGGGAAGAGTTGATTATGTACTTGTCTGCAACTCATGGAGCAGTCAGTGAGGTGCTATTTACAGATAGGAACTCCGTACAGACACCGGTATATTTTGTAAGCAAAGCACTCAAGAAGACAGAGATTAACTATACCGCAATGGAAAAGTTGGTCCTAGCGTTAGTATTCGCAGCTAAAAGACTACGCAGATACTTTCAAGCACACCCAATAGCAGTGATCACAGACCAACCTATCAAGCAAGTTATCTCCAAACTCGACGCATCGGGGCGATTACAAAAATGGAGTGTGTTACTAAGCGAGCATAACATCTCTTATAGACCACGCACTGCGATTAAGGGGCAGATACTAGCATACTTCATCATTGAGAAACCAGATACTGATGCTCCACCTTCAAGAAGCGAGGTAGAACTACAGGAACCATGGGTCCTATTCACGGACGGATCTTCGTGCGTGGACGGGTCAGGCGCAGGCCTTATCCTCACCAGCCCAGAAGGAATGGAATTCACGTACGCACTGCGTTTTGAATTTACAGCCACAAACAATGAGGCAGAATATGAAGCCCTAATTGTTGGATTATGCATTGCAACTCGAATGGGTGTACGCAACCTAGAAGCAAATGTTGATTCCCGGTTAGTAGCCAATCATGTGTTGGGCGAATATGTGGCTAAAGAGGATAACATGGTTCAATACCTCGACAAGACCAAGTCCCTAATCCAGGGTTTTGACAGGTTCACCATTAAACACGTTCCTAGAAGAGAAAACAGGAAAGCGGATGCATTAAGCAAGATCGCATCTACAAGCTTTGCGCACCTGTCGAAACAAGTATTGGTGGAGACCCTGAAAAACAAATCCATCTCGGAGATGGAGATATCCACGGTGATAGAAGAGCAGGATCCTACATGGATGACCCCTATCATCGAATTCATAAGTAAGGGTATATTACCCCATGAGCAGAAGGACGCTCGACGGATATGGCGCACAACGCAGAGGTTCGAACTTCGAGATGGTATCCTATATCAACGTTCATTTCTACAACCATGGCTTCGGTGCATTGGACCTCTTCAGGCAGATTACGTACTCCGAGAGATCCACGCCGGTTCATGCAGTATGCACTCAGGACTACGGTCCGTTTTAGCGCGAGCCTTGCGGTCAGGATACTATTGGCCTACTATGCATCGTGATGTGCGGGATATGATAAAGAAATGTAGCGATTGCCAAGTTCAAAGACCCATCCTGCACCAACCACAACAAGAGCTAACGCCTATCACTTCTCCATGGCCATTCTATAAGTGGGGTATCGATATCGCGGGCCCCTTCCCTGTTGCAGCAGGGGGACTGAAATTTCTCATTGTGGCTATAGACTACTTCACTAAGTGGATTGAGGCAAAAGCAGTGGCAACAATCACAGGTAACCAGGTAAAACGATTTGTTTGGGAAAACATTGTATGCCGCTTTGGACTACCTGGAGAAATCATTTCGGAGAACGGAAAAAAATTATGTGATAACCCATTCAAAGACTGGTGCGCGCAACTAAATATTACACAACACTTCGCGTCAGCTAAGCACCCACAAACCAATGGTTTGGTTGAGCGCGCGAATCGTAGTCTGGGCGAAGGAATTAAAGCGCGTCTTGACAAACACAAAGGAAGATAGGTGGATGAATTGTCGCACGTCTTATGGGTGCACCACACGACAATCAAAGTTAGCACTGGAGACACACCTTTCTCTCTTGTCTATGGGACAGAAGCTGTCATACCAGCTGAAATTGGGATGCCAACTATCCGTACGACAGAAGTTAATGTCACAACCAATGACGACGAGCGACGTATAGACTTGGATCTATTGGAAGAAAGGCGCGAACGTGCAGCTATATGTGAGGCAAGAGCTAAGTTAAAGATGAAGGGATATTATGATGCTAAAGTCAGAAGCACCTCATTTAGACCAGGCGACTTTGTATATCGTGCTAATGATGCAAGCCATGCAGAAGATACAGGAAAACTTGGACCAAAGTGGAAAGGACCCAATGAGGTCACAGAAGCACTAGGCAAAGGCGCATACAAGCTGTGTGATATGGATGGTCGTAAGCTACAACGCACATGGAATATTTGCAATCTCAAGAGATGCTATCTTTAGGAAAGGCTACGGCCCGTGCACAGACACCTCCGCACTTTAGTAAGTGCTTAATAAATGTCTGTGTATTTACATTTTGTTTTGACAAATGTTTTATTTTTTCTTTTTCAAAAAACTTGCAAGAATTAATCAAATATCGCGGTTTCTAGCTAACTCCGCGACACATTTAACTTTATTGCTTACATCTTATTTATGTCTGATTGAGGCAAAAGCAGTCAACTTAATTCAACCACGGATGTGGTCAAACAAGTCAAACTCCTAAGGCTCAATGCTCCGCGGAAGTATAAGGTTTCCCCGGGTCGTATGTCCCGACGAGGTGTGAATTGTAAACAAAACGGTTTCGTGATCGGGTGAATTTGGATGAGAAAAAGGGGTTTATGATTGATTGAACTGAGGAATCTACAATGAAATAGCTTAAACAAGCTATGTGAATAAGACGGGAAGCTAGGAAAAACCAGAAACAATTAAAACTTAAAAACGCGTACGTTACGTTTAAATAAAACGTAAACGTACGAGATAAAACGTAAAAACGGAAATCTGAAAACACCCAGGGGGTGAAAATGAACTTTTTACAAATTAAAAGATAAAAGAAAATTTAAAATGAAAATAAAGTTATTAAAATGATTATTTTAATATTTAAATTCTATTTAATTACTTAAAACTATTTTAAATCTAATTTAAAATAAACTAAAATTAATAAAGGTTACAAAATAAACTAAGAATTTATAAAAATATTTTCTAAACCTTAAAAAGAACTTGAAGAAAGTATAAAAAATAAAAATAAATATTTTTGTCTTTTTATGATTTTTATATTAATTAATTACTAATTAATTACTAATTACTAATTAAACTATTTTAAATTAAGAAAATTACTAAATGAACAGTAAAAATTCTAAGAAAATTTCTAAAATTACTTTATAACATATAAAAGCTATAAAAAATATAAAAACTTGATTTTACCTTATAAAAACTAATTATACTATTTTAAACTTAATATTAATTAATAATTAATAAAACTAAAGTTAATTCTAATAAATACTAAATAAAAAGATAAAAATCTAAAAAAAAAAAAAAAAATATTATAACTACTTTAATATATGAGGGAATTAATAAAAATATAAAAAAACTAAGTACTTAATTAAAATTTAAAAATGAAAATTAAAATTAAATTATATTAAATAGAAACTATCACTTAATTTTAAATTTGTTTTTTCTTGGATTTTCTTTTACAAACTTATTAAACACTTAAAAACAAATACTTTTTGTAAAAACAACTTTTTTGGAAACTTAAAAATAAGCTGGAATAAGCCAAAATGTCCAACAGTTGACCAAAGTTGACCAAGGTGGAAAAATAAGCTAAATCAGCTTTGGTGGGACCCACAAGGGTGAAATCTGGTACAATTAAGTTATTTAAACATTAATAAGCTGGAAAAAACCAAAAAGGACCACACAATAAGCTATAAGCTAAGAATAAGCACTTGGCTTATTTGTTTGAAACTGAAAATGGGGACAGACTTAGTGAGCTAAATTAGGTGGGGCCCAGGGTGATTTAGGTCAAACCATTGGTCAAAATCCCAAGCCTGGTAGGGGGAGGGATGAAATGAACCAAGGTTGGTGGTTGTGGTCCACTGGGTTGCTCAGAAAACCGCCACCAAGTGGTGGTGGTGGTGGTGCTGCTGCTGAGACAGAGCAGTTATCTGCCCTGCAAGTCACTTTTGGGCAATGTGGGGCCCAGCATAAAAATCTCAAAAATATAATGAATATGGGAAATGAAAGTTGAGCTGATAGAGATTAAGTAACAACAAGATTCACAACCTAAGAATAAACACAAAATTCACTAAAATTACTTGAACTTTTGCAAAAAACTGAAAAAACAAACTTTGACTTTTTGATAAAACTTGAATACTTTGACTTTTGTGGATTTCCAGAGCTTCTAATAAGCTAGAAATGTTATGAAAAGCTAATGTAAAGCTAAAATGAGTTACATGGATCAAATATGAGCTAATGAAATGGTTTTGGGGTCCTAACTGTTGACAGATATGAAAATATTGAGGAGAAAATGAGATTTGACTTTTTAAAGCTTGAAACCTAAGTAATTATACTACTTATGACCTAAAGAAACTTAACTAAGCATGCATAGACAAGAATCCACAACCAACAACCAATGCACAGTGGTGACAACCACTGTGCCAAACACTCCCTTATGGCAGTTTTGAAGTTTTATAAAGCAAACAAATGACTTAACCAATAAAACTGAAAAGTAAACCTACTCACAGCTAAGATGAACACAATTGAATGCAAACAAGCAACAATACACACCAGAAATTAAAGAACACAGTTTTAACAAAAAGAAAACTTGAAATAACTCTTACAAAGGATTTCTGAGTAAACCAAGTCACCAGGGCTCAACACATGTCCTAGTACCTCCCTGAGGTTCTAATACCCATGTTCCATCCTTGTTTGACCTTGATCCTTGCACAAATTCTCCTCCACACTGATTTTTTTGATTATTTTTCTATTTATCATGAATTTTGAGTATTTTTGGGTAACTAATTAAAAACTAATTTTTATGCTTCAAATACTTAAGATAGCTTATAAATAAGCTAATGTGAGCACAAACAAACACTGAGAAATAGGATTTAAGCAATTTATAAGAAATTAAAATTTTAACTTGAAATTGCAACTTTGGAAACTAGAACTGAAATGCTGAGATTAAAGCTTAAATTGAGTTTGATACACACTAAAAATACTTAATACAATGCTTTTAAACAAAAGGTCACAACAGAAATTGAAAATTAATTGAAAACCTAAACTAAATTACACTACTTTTTCTAAACTACCCTAACTAACTCTTTTTCTTCTGTTTTCTTTTTCTTTTATAGCCCTGGAGCTTCCACTTGACTTTCCCACTTCAATTATGGCCGTAGGATTGGCTCTTTAGATCCCCACCGTTCAAATCCAAATTGGCGGGAAAATGGGAGTTGGCAGATTGGGTGGATTAGGTGAGCAATAAATGAGGAGGGGGGTTGGCGTGTTGTAGGTGAGAAGTTGGTGAGGTATTAATGGGGTAGCATGGAGGGGGGAGCAAAAGCCTGGAGATTAGGGTGTGTTTAGGGGAGACGATGAATAGTAAACGGGGTGTGGGGGGTTGACTGGTCAAAGACCAGGGTTGTTATTATTTTGGGAGTGGGCTGAATTTTGGGCCTGGGGTGTAGGTTATTGGATCAGGCCAAGGGGTAGTGTTTGTTTGGTTTATTGGATTGGTTTAGGTTTGTTTGCTTATTTAGTAGAAAACCACAAGGACCAAATTTGTAAAGTCCTCAAAGTTAAGGGACTGAAAATGGAAAATTCCCAAAGTAGTCACAAGGGACCATTCATGCATAGCTTAAATAAACCAAGAACCAAAAATGTAATTTTCCAAAATAAAACGCCCGGGGACCAAATTTGTCATTTTTGCAAAGTCCGGGGACTAAACATGAAATTTCCTCAAAGTTTTCATCCAAGGGTTAAAAATGATTTTTGTGAATTCCCAAGGATCAAAAATGATTTTTCTTTCAAAAATATCCCACCAGGGACCTTTTCTGCCAATGTTTGAAACTCCAGGGACTTAAACTGTAAATTTCCAAAACTTTCCAATTTTTCACCAAAGGACTAAATATGACATTTTATGATTTCAAAATGACCTTTGGTGATAATTTTCTATATTTTGAATATCCAGGGACTAGTTTTGTAATTTTATGAAAGTTGGGGGACTGAAACTGCCAATTTTGCAAACTTTATACGTTTTTCATCTGTTTTTGCTCATTTTGCATCTAAAACATATAAAACACAATTTTGGAATATTTTCAGTATTTTGATGCATTACTGAGTGTTTTTGTATGTTTTGCAGTTCATATTAGACCAAAAATGATGAGTGTTTGAGCACTCATCAATCCCCCACACTAAACTATTGCTAGTCCCTAGCAATACTGTTTTGAAAACTTGATGGATTTGAAAAACTCTTTACCAAAAGCCATCACTTCTGGAGTAGCCAGGTGTAAGAACTGTGGCACACCTGATAACCGTGTGATTTTGAGCAAACCACCAGCTGTCAACGGATTTGAGTAGTCTTTACCAAAAGCCGTTTGCTTCTGGACTAGCCAGCTCTTGATGGAATAGTCAACATCTTGGTGAGCTGATTACCAATTATGGATTTTCCACGGCCTTTACCACAAGCCATAATCTTGCGGGCTAGCCAACTCATTTGTTTTCGGGGAGTTGATGAACCATACAATTTTGGGCAAATTGCCAGCCGTCAACGGATTTGATTTGTCTTTACCAAGAGCCGTTTGCTCCTGGACTAGCCAATCCCTTTTGTCGCTTAGACAAGGCGGACTGATTACCAAAAATTTTGAAGCACCAGTGAAAAATTTTTGAAAATTTTGAAATTTTGGCAAAAACAGGGGTATTATATAGTAAATGTGATAAAATGCGCTAGAATAGCGAATACCCCCCCACACTTATCATGAATATTGTCCTCAATATTCAAAATCCCGGCTATTATGCCGACATTTTGAACGTAAAAGGGCAACATTACAAGCTAAGCGTGGAAAACACCATTTTGTATTTTCACTCATTTGTAACCATAGCATGGGGGACTCCCCCACACTTAGGGTGAAAACCCTATAAACATGCTATTGTTTTTGTTTACCGAGTCGCTAGCTTGACTCGACCCCGAATTCATTTGTCCTTGGGGAAGCATGATGTGGAAGAAACAATCTCAATCGGACTTTCATTCAAAATGTTTGGACAAACATATGAAGCACGTGAAAGTTCCACACCGATGAGATATAATTCCGGCTCAAGATAATGATACATGAAAATGCCGGGATCAAATATAGTGTCCTCACTCCCGAAGGAGTGAAGGAGAGAAGAAGTCACCCTGTAGGTGAAGAAAAGGAAGAAAACCATGACAAAAAGCATGATTTGATCTTCTTCCTCAAGAAGAGGCTCCGTAGCCTGAGTTTGGATTTCAAAAGGTAAGCTCGTAAACAACCCGGGAGGGTGGGTGGGAATTTGCAAATCCTCAAGATTGAGAGTATCTCCCCCCGGGCACTCAAACTGATGAGCGAGTTCACCGGAGAACTCCTCATGAAGAGAATCATTCACAAGATGTGAATCTGTGGACTCATGTTCCATAGTGGACTCATCACAATCCTCGTCAAAGATTGGATTATCAGAAATCATAGTGAATTCAGAATCGAATTCAAATAGAGGATTGGTGAGAGTCGTATTAAATGTTTCGGGAACAAAGAGATTATAATTCTCTATTGGATTTTCGGGATCAGAAGTGAGTGGTGGATCATGATATAGGAGACTTTCAATTTCTCCCAGATCGGCTTGGAAATCAAGGAGACCATCATCACTTTCCAATGAAAGTGGATCGATGTGAGCAAGTTCATCAGCGAACTCCTCAAGAAGAGGATCAGAATGAGGCAGTGATGCCTCAATATACTCAATGTCTCCATGAGATATACAATCATCGCTATAATCTGAGAAAGTCTCAAATTGATCGTTAGGACACTCAATGGGTGAAGGAATATCACACAAATGCTCAAGAGTTCCCTGTGACTCTCTCGGGATTGGAACAAGGTTCTCAACACTAGACTTTATGAATTCGTCCGATTCCCTTTCAGGAACAGTGTCAAGATGCTCGTCCCCCATGATCAAAGAGTGAGTGGGAACCTCGGGTGTGATAGCAGTTGTTTGAGATGGAATCTCAACTGCTGGGGTATCAACTGATGAACTTGAAGTTTTATAAAATTCAAGGATGTCAAGTGTATCCTCATCATCACTGTCATCAGGGATAAAACGGAACAAAGAGCTAGACTTGGCTGCTTTTTCTCTTGCAATGGATTCCCTTACAGATTTTTCATATGCATCTTGGGAATTTATTCTAGCAGCCTGCTCTTCAGCAAGCAATTCTTCCATGGATTTTTGATAAGTATGTCTTTGGGCAAAGTCGTCAACTAAACCCTTAAGCTCATCAACGATTTTCATCAGATTTTGCATTTCTGGAAGAAGTGCTTGATTCATATCGTACTGTGGAGGTTGGTCATAATAGGGTGTGTCAAAATTGTCACAAGGGTATGGATTCCCCGTTTGACAATCTGAACGGAAGTGTGGACCTCCACAGAAATCACAACAGTAAAACTGTTGAGGCTGTGGGTTGTACGTGCTAGAGTCATAACCGTTATCAGGAAACTGCTCATAGACAAGCGTGTTTCCTGATTGACAATCAGAACTGTAGTGTGAACCACCACAGTACTCACAACAGTAAAACTGCTGAGACTGATGGTGTGGTAACTGATGGAATGAATCAGTCGTGTCATGGTAGGAATATGGATTCTGGTTATAGACAGACCCGTTTCCCGACTCTACCATGCCACAGCTGGGGCAATTGCCACCATTATAAGGATTACCACACCAATGGCAAACCAGAAAGTGTGGATGAGACATAGAAAGAATCAAATGTGTATAGAGGGTGAGGAAATGAGAATCAAAAGGGTGAAAGGGTAAAGGAGAATGTTTTTGGATTTTTGGATAAACATTTTATACAAATAGAAGAGAATGTTTTTGTGTTTTTTTGTGTTCGTTGAAAACTGAGTTTAAAAAGTTTTCATGAACGGTTTTGTTTTGAAAATTGGAAAATATGAACAAAGGATGGATAAATGTACAATGGAATGAATTCCAAAGACACTAATCAGAAAAACCGTTTAGATACGCACACAACCTCCCCGGCAGCGGCGCCAAATTTTGATTGAGGCAAAAGCAGTCAACTTAATTCAACCACGGATGTGGTCAAACAAGTCAAACTCCTAAGGCTCAATGCTCCGCGGAAGTATAAGGTTTCCCCGGGTCGTATGTCCCGACGAGGTGTGAATTGTAAACAAAACGGTTTCGTGATCGGGTGAATTTGGATGAGAAAAAGGGGTTTATGATTGATTGAACTGAGGAATCTACAATGAAATAGCTTAAACAAGCTATGTGAATAAGACGGGAAGCTAGGAAAAACCAGAAACAATTAAAACTTAAAAACGCGTACGTTACGTTTAAATAAAACGTAAACGTACGAGATAAAACGTAAAAACGGAAATCTGAAAACACCCAGGGGGTGAAAATGAACTTTTTACAAATTAAAAGATAAAAGAAAATTTAAAATGAAAATAAAGTTATTAAAATGATTATTTTAATATTTAAATTCTATTTAATTACTTAAAACTATTTTAAATCTAATTTAAAATAAACTAAAATTAATAAAGGTTACAAAATAAACTAAGAATTTATAAAAATATTTTCTAAACCTTAAAAAGAACTTGAAGAAAGTATAAAAAATAAAAATAAATATTTTTGTCTTTTTATGATTTTTATATTAATTAATTACTAATTAATTACTAATTACTAATTAAACTATTTTAAATTAAGAAAATTACTAAATGAACAGTAAAAATTCTAAGAAAATTTCTAAAATTACTTTATAACATATAAAAGCTATAAAAAATATAAAAACTTGATTTTACCTTATAAAAACTAATTATACTATTTTAAACTTAATATTAATTAATAATTAATAAAACTAAAGTTAATTCTAATAAATACTAAATAAAAAGATAAAAATCTAAAAAAAAAAAAAATATTATAACTACTTTAATATATGAGGGAATTAATAAAAATATAAAAAAACTAAGTACTTAATTAAAATTTAAAAATGAAAATTAAAATTAAATTATATTAAATAGAAACTATCACTTAATTTTAAATTTGTTTTTTCTTGGATTTTCTTTTACAAACTTATTAAACACTTAAAAACAAATACTTTTTGTAAAAACAACTTTTTTGGAAACTTAAAAATAAGCTGGAATAAGCCAAAATGTCCAACAGTTGACCAAAGTTGACCAAGGTGGAAAAATAAGCTAAATCAGCTTTGGTGGGACCCACAAGGGTGAAATCTGGTACAATTAAGTTATTTAAACATTAATAAGCTGGAAAAAACCAAAAAGGACCACACAATAAGCTATAAGCTAAGAATAAGCACTTGGCTTATTTGTTTGAAACTGAAAATGGGGACAGACTTAGTGAGCTAAATTAGGTGGGGCCCAGGGTGATTTAGGTCAAACCATTGGTCAAAATCCCAAGCCTGGTAGGGGGAGGGATGAAATGAACCAAGGTTGGTGGTTGTGGTCCACTGGGTTGCTCAGAAAACCGCCACCAAGTGGTGGTGGTGGTGGTGGTGCTGCTGAGACAGAGCAGTTATCTGCCCTGCAAGTCACTTTTGGGCAATGTGGGGCCCAGCATAAAAATCTCAAAAATATAATGAATATGGGAAATGAAAGTTGAGCTGATAGAGATTAAGTAACAACAAGATTCACAACCTAAGAATAAACACAAAATTCACTAAAATTACTTGAACTTTTGCAAAAAACTGAAAAAACAAACTTTGACTTTTTGATAAAACTTGAATACTTTGACTTTTGTGGATTTCCAGAGCTTCTAATAAGCTAGAAATGTTATGAAAAGCTAATGTAAAGCTAAAATGAGTTACATGGATCAAATATGAGCTAATGAAATGGTTTTGGGGTCCTAACTGTTGACAGATATGAAAATATTGAGGAGAAAATGAGATTTGACTTTTTAAAGCTTGAAACCTAAGTAATTATACTACTTATGACCTAAAGAAACTTAACTAAGCATGCATAGACAAGAATCCACAACCAACAACCAATGCACAGTGGTGACAACCACTGTGCCAAACACTCCCTTATGGCAGTTTTGAAGTTTTATAAAGCAAACAAATGACTTAACCAATAAAACTGAAAAGTAAACCTACTCACAGCTAAGATGAACACAATTGAATGCAAACAAGCAACAATACACACCAGAAATTAAAGAACACAGTTTTAACAAAAAGAAAACTTGAAATAACTCTTACAAAGGATTTCTGAGTAAACCAAGTCACCAGGGCTCAACACATGTCCTAGTACCTCCCTGAGGTTCTAATACCCATGTTCCATCCTTGTTTGACCTTGATCCTTGCACAAATTCTCCTCCACACTGATTTTTTTGATTATTTTTCTATTTATCATGAATTTTGAGTATTTTTGGGTAACTAATTAAAAACTAATTTTTATGCTTCAAATACTTAAGATAGCTTATAAATAAGCTAATGTGAGCACAAACAAACACTGAGAAATAGGATTTAAGCAATTTATAAGAAATTAAAATTTTAACTTGAAATTGCAACTTTGGAAACTAGAACTGAAATGCTGAGATTAAAGCTTAAATTGAGTTTGATACACACTAAAAATACTTAATACAATGCTTTTAAACAAAAGGTCACAACAGAAATTGAAAATTAATTGAAAACCTAAACTAAATTACACTACTTTTTCTAAACTACCCTAACTAACTCTTTTTCTTCTGTTTTCTTTTTCTTTTATAGCCCTGGAGCTTCCACTTGACTTTCCCACTTCAATTATGGCCGTAGGATTGGCTCTTTAGATCCCCACCGTTCAAATCCAAATTGGCGGGAAAATGGGAGTTGGCAGATTGGGTGGATTAGGTGAGCAATAAATGAGGAGGGGGGTTGGCGTGTTGTAGGTGAGAAGTTGGTGAGGTATTAATGGGGTAGCATGGAGGGGGGAGCAAAAGCCTGGAGATTAGGGTGTGTTTAGGGGAGACGATGAATAGTAAACGGGGTGTGGGGGGTTGACTGGTCAAAGACCAGGGTTGTTATTATTTTGGGAGTGGGCTGAATTTTGGGCCTGGGGTGTAGGTTATTGGATCAGGCCAAGGGGTAGTGTTTGTTTGGTTTATTGGATTGGTTTAGGTTTGTTTGCTTATTTAGTAGAAAACCACAAGGACCAAATTTGTAAAGTCCTCAAAGTTAAGGGACTGAAAATGGAAAATTCCCAAAGTAGTCACAAGGGACCATTCATGCATAGCTTAAATAAACCAAGAACCAAAAATGTAATTTTCCAAAATAAAACGCCCGGGGACCAAATTTGTCATTTTTGCAAAGTCCGGGGACTAAACATGAAATTTCCTCAAAGTTTTCATCCAAGGGTTAAAAATGATTTTTGTGAATTCCCAAGGATCAAAAATGATTTTTCTTTCAAAAATATCCCACCAGGGACCTTTTCTGCCAATGTTTGAAACTCCAGGGACTTAAACTGTAAATTTCCAAAACTTTCCAATTTTTCACCAAAGGACTAAATATGACATTTTATGATTTCAAAATGACCTTTGGTGATAATTTTCTATATTTTGAATATCCAGGGACTAGTTTTGTAATTTTATGAAAGTTGGGGGACTGAAACTGCCAATTTTGCAAACTTTATACGTTTTTCATCTGTTTTTGCTCATTTTGCATCTAAAACATATAAAACACAATTTTGGAATATTTTCAGTATTTTGATGCATTACTGAGTGTTTTTGTATGTTTTGCAGTTCATATTAGACCAAAAATGATGAGTGTTTGAGCACTCATCAATGTCTAAATATTGTTGATTTATCTTTTTGCCTACATGGCGTGCATGCATTTATTAAAACCCACGATGGTAAAAGGATGAGTAAACCTACTAAATAACTCGTTGAGTAAGAGGGTTGCAAACCCATCGACATTGGATCACGCATCCTTGTTAAACACATTACTCTAAATACATTGGAGTAAGTTCAATGCACATCCCACGACGGATACGCAACAATGCACACTGTGCGCGTTTAAAAATTAGGAGTCAAGACTCTTGATTCCTTGATATGGTATTTGCAGTACGCTTGATGAGGCGAAAAATGAACCATTTTTAGGGGGTCATTTAAGCTGGAATTTGAATTTATTTGATCAAATATTGCCCTAAATTATTCCTTTTGTGATTTTAGGTACTTTGGGAGTGAATTCTGGAAAAGGAAGCATTTTGGACGTTTTTGGAGCATAAAAGTGAAGAAAACGTCAAAGACTTAATTTTCCATGCTGGGAACAGTACCTAATGGCGTCAAGAAGGAAAATATGACGGCATCAGGAGCAAAATCCATGACGACCCAGAGAAAACCTGAAGGCGTCACAAGTAGGGCGTCAAAAGTTATTTTGGTGACGACCTGAAGATGGATTACACATGACGGCGTCAGACCCAAATCTAGGCAGTCCGAGAACTTTATTGGCGGCGAGATGACGGCGTCAGAAATTTACTCTTGACGCCGTCACCTCACAAAATCTATATATACTTTTCTATTTTTCATTCATTAAGGGAGGAACTTGTGTGGAGAATACTAGGGTCGAACCTAATAAACCCTAGTTCGTTTGTAACAGTATTTTCAAGGGTTTTCACCTCTTGAAACCCTTCATGTTCAATTGAGATAAGTATTCTTCCAATTCATTCAATATGTCTATGTGTTATTTGAATATATCTTACACTTGTCTTGATTTTAACATGCTAGGCTAGATCTATTGTGTGTTTGCTTAGATGTAATGAAACCTAGATGTTGATTATAGGTTGATTGTTTGTTTATAGTTGTAATGGATGAATGATTTCAATGTTAGGCTTAAGAAAACTGGCAGATCTTCATTGTGTAACTTGCTTGAACGTCTTAAGAAACATGAACCGATGTGTACTAGGTTTTTATGATTGTATTTAATGCATGAGCGAATTCTAGTGATCCCATGTTAGGAGCTTCTTAGCCGGCTCGACATAGGAGTGAAGTAGGAGCTTATAGGATTGGGGAAGTAAGTACGCCACCCCATGAATGGTATTAAGGTGTCATCCACGCAACTGTAATAAGTAATTAACCTATAAAAGATATCTAGGGAGTAGTGAAATCTAAGTAAACACAATTCTCCCATATATTGCTCACACTACTATCTTAATTTAGTTTATTTTCATTTTTGTTATTTTATTTTGATTGCATCTTAGAAATTGGGTTAGTTGACTAGCAACTAATTCTGCCCACTCCTCTAAAAACCGAGATTTTTATTTGCTTTTCTAAAACAAAAAAATACAAAAAGAATCATCCCTCATCTCTAGACCTAGTTCTTAGGCTTTCTAATCCTAGCGACACTATTCCCAAGTTGAACGATCAATCCCCCGGTACTTGTTACTATACTATACTACAACGATCAGGTAGACTGCCTGGTGGGGGTTGTAAGCTTCTCGAGATCCCTTGAGAGGTAAAGCCTGGTGCAATTCCCACGCATCAAGTTTTTGGCGCCGCAACCTGGGGAATAGTTATTGTCTAGGTTAGGATTTCTTTTGATTAGGTCTACTCATTAGATTCCTTTTTAGTGAGATTTTTATTTTCATTTTATTAGCTTTCGTAGTCTATCTTTTCTTTGTGTCTTTGTTCGTAAAAAAAAAAAAACCTTTCCGTTGACTCTTCCGTTCACCATTATGGAGAACGTGAATCCACCAAGTTCGACACTAGAGTTTTACCAGAAAAAATATAATTACACCAGTTTGGATATACCAAGATGGACGAATGAAATGAAACGGATAGGATCTTATATTGATTTTATTGAGTACCTTGAGAAAAGAGGCCAAGTGCATAAGACTTTTAAAGAATTCACCTTAGGAGCTCCATCAACCCCTGAAAATGCCTCACATAGTGAAACCTATGCATCATATGAGCCTTCACCTAGGATAGTTTCGTATGAGCCACCTAGCTGCATGTCATGGTTAGGCCCTACCATAATACAGGATGAACACATAGGTGACCTTGATGTGATGGAGGATGTAGCCAAACATGATCACATTGATAAAAAAGACCTAGGTTTTATGATCGATGATGATGAATCTCAAGAAACCCATGATGAATCTTTTGGGCAATTTGTATATAGCAGTCAGAATATTGAGGATAATCCTTATGATTCGGATATAGAAGTTGAGATGCCTAGAGAAGCACTTGAGATACTTGGGAAAATGTTAGGGTTAGATTATAATAAAACACATGTTGAGGATATAGGATCTTAACACAAGGAATGGTGAAGTAAATAACATGAGCCCACAAAGTACCCCACAAGTCCTACCATCATTTGAGGCACACACACCGCCCGTGACTTACCCGGAAGAAGTAGAAGAGACGATAGGAGCCCCGATAGAGGTAGAGCCCTTGGACCAAACACAACTAGAGGATATATGTTTGAATACTTATAATGATAACCTTACTCTTAGTTCTAGGGAAGTTCCTAGTTTTGATGAACCGGAGCCTCAACCAAAACCGTTACCTAATCTTCCATCCCTGGATGAAAATTTAGGAATTGAAATAGGTCCCGATCCACCCATCAAACCATATAGTCCGGGTAGTCTTAGGATAAAGGTAATGGACTCTAAGCCTTGTAGAGAGGAAGCCAATATAGGAGTGGAAAATGACCTTACATGCTTACATCACCCATTTATGACTGATCACAAGAAACATTATGGGTTTAAACCGGGTTTATTAGGTCAAGATGGATTCTCAACTAGGAGTCTCTCGAAATTGATAGAAGATGATCCCTTTTTAGGAGAAAACTTCAACTCACCCATTGATCACCCAAATAAACTAGGTAAGGTTATTATGATAGGAGCACACCCCTTTAAGCATATAATTCATCAATCACTCTCACCTCACGTGGCATATTTCCACCCTAAGGGTGTGTATCGCTACTTCCACCCGCACTTAATTCAAAGTGTAGGGAAAACCTCCCCTATTTCCGTTAAATAAGGGTAGAGTCAGGCTCGTGACTCGAACAAAAACAAGCGCTTATTGGGAGGCAACCCAAGCTTTATTTATTTATTTATTTGGTTGTTTATTTGATTTTATTTGTTTCCACATGCATGTTTTATTTTTGTTGTTTGCGGCTCATGTTTCAAAGTACATTGTGAAAATGCTTTATTTTGTTTTTAACTTCGTCTTAATTGCATATAAAGGTATTTTGCAAAAGATAAATGTAAGGGAGATCCAAATTTGTTTATAAGAACGAAATTGAGCATGAACCTCAACAATATTAAATGAACATGTATATTAGTAATTGTTTGAGTCAAATGCTTGTATCGAGTCATAATGATGTTTTGCAGGATTTTCCAGGAAGTAGGACGAAGTTTTTCCAGAAATTTTCCGGAAACTTAACATAAGAATTTCTGCAGGTCACTTCTGACGGCGTCAGGAAGAAATTCCTGACGGCGTCACGTGTAAAATTCTGGAAATTTTACCAGTTTTGTTTTTCTAACAGAGTCTTAAAGTTTTTGTTGAATCTTTAGTTTTATAATCTCCAGGAGATCTGCAAACATCATTCCACAAGCATTATATCTTATTTTGTTTTCTAGGATTTGTTAGCATATATAGATTGCCGCCGATTTTACGCGAGGTTGCCTTGTTTGTTTTCTCAGGTTTAACAGGTTATATATGACAAGAAGATGATTTATATTCTGGAAGGGAAGCTTTGATTGTTCATTTTCTTGGAGAAAGATCTAACCTGGTTGCCATATTACCCATACCGAGCGAATCAGAGGAGTATTTGATTTCATTCTTTTACCTGCTTTACTTTTACATTCTTTACTTGAACATTGGGGACAATGTTCATCCTAAGTGTAAGGGGAGGGTAAAATGATGATACCTTACAGATACACTTTCGCTTGAGTTTGTTTGTTTGATGGTAGATGTGTAATAAAACTATGAGAAATACTTGTTAGTGCAATTTTAGCGCTAAATTTAAATTTTTTTACAACATTTAGGAGTGAAACTTTAGCCATAGCAAGCGTGTCATGGATAGGAGATTGTATGACTAGCACAAAACCGTACCATTTAGAAAAATTTTCCACCCAAATATGTGAGGTTCGCCTTTAGATTTGATAGGAAAAGCATTTACTATTAGTGCTTATGAGTGTACCAGTAGCATTTAGATTCTAGAACTTACGTTAGTGATGCATCCCGAGACCGCTAGTGAGACTACATTCGTGTAGTAGGATTTACTACATGATAAAAGGCATTAGGATCACCCTTGTGTTAAACCTGTATCATAATTACTTGACCATTTAAGTCATATTATTTGGTTAGTTAAGTCAATTAATTTTTCCCACACCTTAGCGTTGTACTCATTTTTAGTACACGAAACCCCTAGTACACCCCTCCGAGCCTATCTTTTCATTCCTAACTTTAAGCATCTTACTTAAAGGAAGAATTTGTTACACCCCACTTAAATGTACAACCAAATCGCCTTAACCTTCCGTGTATGCACTCATCTTTAGTGCATTATTGTTATTTGTTTAAACCCTTAGTTAATTATCTAATTGATTACATGGTTGCTAAGTCGAGTCATATCCTTGTACATATTGTTTGGGACGATTGGGACTCATGGGTAAAGTACTTATTTATGGAGTAATGGAGAAGAACATCATATATTACCCCCATATGTGCGTTAATCTTAAAAGTAATCCAAGTGTTTTGATTTTCTTAATTCGAGTCATTAGATTAGTTTATTGTAAAGTATGTAAAAATTCAAGTGTAAGGGGAATGTTCATTCCCTATGATGTATTATTTTGGATGGTAGGGTAAGAGTGTATGCAAAAAAAAAAAAAAAAAAAAAAAATCGAAAAATCAAGAAAAAGAAAAAAAAAATAGAAAAAGAGAAAAGAGAAAAAACATACGAACTACCATCCCGTTTCATTCTATGTTTGTTTTATATTTTTGTTATTTTTCCTTTATTAGCCTAAGTCGAGTCTAGTCTTGGCTTAGCAACGCCATATTGTACATGTAATTAACCAAGATTATTAACTCGCCACCAGTAAAGATTGCCTATATCCAACAAAACTGTGTATTTCATATCCCTATACCTAACGTTACAACCCTTTAAAAAGACCTCTTTGATAGTTTATCCTAGGTGCTTACGCTATGTGGTGGAGGTTTGATCCTTTCCCAAGCCTATGGTAATCTATTTTGCTATGACAGGTAGTAAGAGATGTTTTCCATTTCCATATTGTGATATTACTTTATTACACCCGAGAGATGTGAGTATCTAAACACTATTTGTGAGGTGCTAGTGTATGACCTCCGTGCTTATCTTTGGTCTTTAGTGGAACGATTATTTGTTGTAATTACTTTTATATTAGTGTTAAATGACCCCTAACTTGTATTTTGATTAGAATAAAAGCGCATTTGCTTGAGGACAAGCAAATCTCAAGTGTAAGGGTATATGATGAGGCGAAAAATGAACCATTTTTAGGGGGTCATTTAAGCCGGAATTTGAATTTATTTGATCAAATATTGCAATAAATCGTTCCTTTTGTGATTTTAGGTACTTTGAGAGTGAATTCTGGAAAAGGAAGCATTTTGGACGTTTTTGGAGCATAAAAGTGAAGAAAACGGCAAAGACTTAATTTTCCATGCTGGGAACAGTACCTGACGGCGTCAAGAAGAAAAATATGACGGCGTCAGGAGCAAAATCCATGATGACCCAGAGAAAACTTGAAGGCGTCAAAAGTAGGGCGTCAAGAGTTATTTTGGTGACGGCCTGAAGATGGATTACACATGACGGCGTCAGACCCAAATCTAGGCAGTCCGAGAACTTTATTGGCAGCGAGATGACGGCGTCAGAAATTTACTCTTGATGCCGTCACCTCACAAAATCTATATATACTTTTCTATTTTTCATTCATTAAGGGAGGAACTTGTGTGGAGAATACTAGGGTCGAACCTAATAAACCCTAGGTAGTTTGTAACAGTATTTTCAAGGGTTTTCAACCGGGTGAAAACCCTTCATGTTCAATTGAGATAAGTATTCTTCCAATTCATTCAATATGTCTATGTGTTGTTTGAATATATCTTACACTTGTCTTGATTTTAACATGCTATGCTAGATCTATTGTGTGTTTGCTTAGATGTAATGAAACCTAGATGTTGATTATAGGTTGATTGTTTGTTTATAGTTGTAATGGATGAATGATTTCAATGTTAGGCTTAAGAAAACTGGCAGATCTCCATTGTGTAACTTGCTTGAACGTCTTAAGAAACATGAACCGATGTGTACTAGGTTTTTATGATTGTATTTAATGCATGAGCGAATTCTAGTGATCCCATGTTAGGATTTTCTTAGCCGGCTCGACATAGGAGTGAAGTAGGAGCTTATAGGATTGGGGAAGTAAGTACTCCACCCCATGAATGGTATTAAGGAATACAATCTGTCATCCACGAAACTGTAACAAGTAATTAACCTGTAAAAGATATCTAGGGAGTAGTGAAATCTAAGTAAACACAATTCTCCCATATATTGCTCACACCACTATCTTAATTTAGTTTATTTTTATTTTTGTTATTTTATTTTGATTGCATCTTAGAAATTGGGTTAGTTGACTAGCAACTAATTCCGCTCACTCCTCTAAAAACTGAGATTTTTATTTGCTTTTCTAAAACATAAAAATACAAAAAGAATCATCCCTCATCTCTAGAGCTAGTTCTTAGGCTTTCTAATCCTAGCGACACTATTCCCAAGTTGAACGATCAATCCCCCGGTACTTGTCACTATACTATACTACAACGATCAGGTACACTGCCTGGTGGGGGTTGTAAGCTTCTCGAGATCCCTTGAGAGGTAAAGCCTGGTGCAATTCCCACGCATCAACGCTGCAAGTTAACCCATACACTTATGAATTTTATGTTCGCATATATATTAAGTTATGGACTTCATATATAACTATAAAGGATCATAGATTCTGCAATCTTTTCTAAGTACGTTTTGGTAACAGTTTGATTCTTGGATGTCTTTTATGCAAAGACAAAAAACTAAGTACAAACATTATAATACAAATATGTATACAAACCAACTTCAATTCTATTATAAACCACGAGTTTACACAAAACATAGATTTAACAATGCACATGTGCAAAAAATTTGTTAATCTATTACAAAACAAAAACAACCTACAAACTCTGAGAACGCTCAAGCTTTGAGCTGCCAACCCGGTGCACATCATTCTTAGCTTCTTCAAGCTTCTTTAGTAGATCAATATCCCTGGGTGACACCGTCTCCACACTAACAGGTACTCCATCAGACCTCGGGATATGCGCTACACCTAGACCACAAAGGGTGGCTTTCCCCTTCACACCCTTCTTCCTAGCAAGTCTCATGGCATGGGCTTCTAGGGATTCCTTCAGAGGGATCTCCTTCTCAAGGGCAAAAGGGTTGAGAATGTCACGCGGACGTGCAAAGACAGGTACCTGCAGCTGCGACACATCAGGCTTCAGGAAGTAATCAAGTTGTGCCTCAGCGCCCTCTGCTGTGTGCCTCGCTAAGGTCAACCCCTCCATGATAACACCTGTGGGGTAGTCTTGGTCGCGCTCCAATCGAGCAATATGAGGAAGCTCGAACAGCTTCATCTTCTCCATCGCAACGACAAGCTCAGCGTAGGCGTCACCATTGTAACCTGGCACTTCCGCGATGGGCACCGTCAACATTTGGCTCTCATGCAGCTCCTCTACAGCCTCCGCCTTGCCACGTGCCAAGTCGCATTGAACAACATTCCCAAATGCTTTTACAACCTCTTGGGACTCTAATGTGCTCATAGCAGCCAGACGAAGACCATGGCTGATTTGCCACCTGCGAATAAAACACCATTCCTATTGTATTATAGACAATCATTTCAAAGGAATTGAATGCTGCAAGTTTGAAAAACACGATGGGATTCAAAGGAGACAAATGTTACCTGCGATCAGCAATGGAGGATACCAAGTGTGGGTATAGCTCCTCATAATACTATATGCTGAGCTTGCGCTGCTTACCCTCCTGCTTCTCCAGCGCATCCTCCACAGTCTTGCGAAACTCATCCAATTGAGCGAAGTGCTTGCTCTTGTTCTGCTCCATGTACTTCAGCCCCCACATGCAAGTGGACTTGTACTAATCAAAGGCAGAACGCTTTTGGCTAACTTGAGCAAGTAGGGACATTCTCTCATCAGCGAGCTTCTGGGCGTACGCACTTTTTGACTCTACTGCAGCCTGCACACTAGCCAATTGCGCCTTTAGTAGCGCAATCTCTTCATCCTTCTGCGCGCTGCTGCTCCCTTCACCAGCATACTTAGCCTTGAGCTGAGTAACCAACTCGGCCTGGTGCACAACAGCCAAGCTAAGCTCCTCTATCAGCTGCTCTGTAGGCACATCCTCACATGCCTTCGAAGGCCCATCCACTTGAGGGACATTTGCCTCAGATGGCGATTTCCCAGTATACGCAGCATCACTGCACGCAAAGGACAAGGATTAAAGGTTATTATATCAAGGATATATATATATATATATATATATATATATATATATATATATATATATATATATATATATATATATATATATATATATATATATATATATATATATATATATATAAGAAAAACGATGCATAATTTTCATTACTTACTTGGGGGAAGGAGTTTCAGCTGTCTCCTGCGCATTGATGGATGGCGACGCATCCTCCTCTGACGACACATCCACAGTAATAATGTGGCGTCTTCTCTTAGATGTGCCCGCGCCATCATCACCAGAAGCCTTCTTGCGCTTCACTCCCTGGCTCGCCTCTTCCTGATCACTATCAGCCTTCAGGATCCCCATACCCTCGGAAGAATCTGTGTGCGAGAGTTCGGGGGATGGCACCTGCTGAGATGGAACACTGCGCACTGGGGTGGCCTCCAATAGTGGTGGGGATGCATTTGCCGGTTCCTCCTGTGCATACTCCATGGTACGCCCTGATGTGGCCTCCAAAATTGGTGTCTCACCATCTCTCAAAGGGCGCACCCCCACGGTTACCTGTGTGGGCTTCGCTAACTTCACCACACTGAACAGATCCATCTCTGCGCAACAAGCAACAAACAACAAACAACAAACAACAAACAAACAGGGTTACGTAAAGTTACAATAAAAAAGAACGCTTACACTACATATGCGAAGGAAAGGAAGGACAAGCACCCACCCCGGTTATCCTCATCCAGAAAAGTTGGCACCTCGTCAGCGCCTTGGAAGTAGTTGCGGCTGATCCCCATATGCACCAAAAACTCTTCTGGGTAGGAGTTGATGGGGATGCGGTTGGTATTTATTATCTCCGCGTCATCTGCGTTGTACGTCCCGGGGTTTGGGTGCTCATCCTTTGGTAACGTCCCCTGGGTATAGAACTCAAAGGTTCAAGGGAACACTACATCATTAACCCATAAAAACCTTTCCCTCCAATTCCTAAGAGCGTCTAACTTTTCCGTATAGCATTGAAGGCGCCCTGCGCGCTTGGAAAAGGACACCCACCCATTTGACCACGTTGTGTGATAAAACGCGCGGAAGAGATTGATATTTGGGTTAATGGCTAGCAAACGACAGTTTACTTCAAAATTGGTTATCTTAGCTGCGCCTATACAGTGCAGCTGGGATATGTGAAGGCGATAATAACTGAGTAGATCGCTCAAGAATAGTGAAATGGGCACGCACTGATTCGCAAATTCGAAAAAGCGCATGTATACCCCTACCTTCCCCTCAGGGAAATCAGCCATAGATGCAGTCGCCACCGGCACTACCGGGTGCAACGCGAGGGGAATATAATAATCCGAGGTGAAATGACGGAGTTCATCCTCGGTTATATCGGAGGCAATATCAGATAACTGGAGAACCATTCTTAAAATTTGATGGTTTCAGATGCGCACGCGCTATTACCTTCGTGTAAAGTTGATTTCTTGATTGGAGTATTGAAGAATTTAACAATGGCGGAAATGAAGTTTTATTGTGATACTCACAATGAAAAGGGAGATACCCTTTATATAGGGTTACCTATGGCCTTGGATGCTTGACATGTGGATCCCACTAATTCTAATCGTGTGGCTGGGAGATCAACAGGTACAACACTTTTTCACCCACCTCCTCATGATTTCCGAGGAATACTTTGGACTAGATACACCGTATATTTCTTTTTGGCGGCAAATACTTGAAGCTTCCCCGCCACACATTATGGATTATTTTCCGCTACAGTTGTTAGTTTAGCATACGCGGTTGCACCTTGCGCATACTAGACTGGGGGGACATGATGACGTATAGTCCGCATTCGGGTCACAAACCCGACCAATGGACACTACTAATATGTAATGCCATCACGCGTGGGCTATCATAATAACGATTTGGGCTCACGAAAGTCCAAACTCAAATATATTATTTATGGTCTTGATAATGATCTCTTATTTATGGGATAAAGATCAATAAATCGTATAAAGCGAGATACGCCGAAGAGTAAGGAACACGAAACTAACAAGGATTTCGTGTGTATATAAAGAATATCACGGCTCTCATTGAGGTATCATCTAAAAACCCTAACTCTTCACTATAATCCTAAAAACCGATTACTTACTCTCACGCCGGAAGATAATCGTGAGAGACAATCCCACGATAAGCCTAACGGTATTGTTTGCTTTCTTAGTGCGCAGGTCTCAAGCATTAAGATCCAATTGATACGAGAACAGAAACCCCAACAAGAAACGCCCAACTTTTGTATCAACAGATAGGGTCTCCATCGGGTATGGATTTTTTTGCTATATAGTCACCATTTCAAAATATAGATAAATCTAGGTGGAAAAAAAATATATATTGATCGCATCTGTTTACAATAAATATATTTTATTGTTTGAAATGAAGATGTTTTACATATAATTATATATACTAAAAGGGGAACGTTTACTGTAGCAGCTACAGTGGACGAAACAGTGGTTTTGTGTGTGTCGGTACTGTAGCATGATACTGTTCATCCGATTTTTTTTTTTTTTTCCTTTTAATTTTATTTTTAAATCACCTCAGGTTAATTTTTAATTTCAAAGTTAGTCTTAAAAAAATAGTACTTACGTTTATCGATCTTTTGCAAATTTAGTCGTTAATAACAAAAATAATTTTTTTCAATCATTTTATTTCGAGTTTAGATTAACCACAACATTTCAACAATAATTTTTTTCAAACATTTTATTTCAAATTTATATTAACCACAACATATCCGCAGCAACGCGCGGGTACCCCCGCTCGTTAGAACTAAGAAACGTATATTCATTTATGAAATTCTACGTACATTGTGGAACACCAATTGGAAGAATTCGAACAATCCTACCTCAAAATTCAAGCAAGTTGATCTACAGATAGTCACAAGTCACAAGGCCCAAAGACGATGAAATTCGATTTAAGACTGCAAATACGTCCAGTCAGTTAGATTGCGACTAGCTAGAATCGATATATCGTTGAGTAGCCGTAGGAACATTGAAATTGTTTTCTTCATGAAGATTGACTTATGATCTCACTAATGATTAGTTCATGAAGGATCTAACCAGTGATTATGTGCCTATGTGCTCCTTTCACATTCTTACATGGGTGTATGCAAACGCCAATAAATTCTGTAAAATCTATCTTCTATCTACCTAAAATTGAAGTTTCAGAATACGGTTAAAACTAAGGTTGTAAAAATCGCTAGGCGGTAGCTAGGCGGCCGGGGTACCGCCTAACGATTAATCGGTTTGGCGGTGGGGATTAATCGGATTGGATTTTTTAAATATAAAATTATAAAATTCTGAAACTATATGCCTGATTTAGCCAATCTAACTATTTTTTTTTCCTAATTTGGCCGATTTTTATCCGTAACCGAGTTGATCGATTTATCAAATTTTTGTCCGATTTAGCCGATTTTTATCTGATTAATCGGTATGTTGACCGATTTTTTAACCAAACCGATTAATAAATTCGATTAGTAAAAATTGTGGCGGTTAATCCCCCCTAGCTATTAATCGCCAATTAATCGGTCGCCTAGGCCGATTTTTGCAACACTGGTTAAAACTATGTGTTAGTGTATCTGTGGAAAACTTAAAAGAGGTTGAATAGTTTTAGCATTTTAAAATATTTGTTTTGAAACTTATTGTTAACTCAAACAATGAACCCGTCTAATGGAAGTGATGACAAGTCCTTGAAAACTTCAATAGTTGTTACCTTCGGCCTCCACTTTAGATTAAGAGCCCTAAGAAATTTCCTAACATATTTTTTCTAAAATTTTTTTCATCAATTGCTTTTAAAGTAGTTATAATGGTATTAAATTTAGCGAATCAACTATCAATGCTTTCAACTTCAATGATAAAAAATTGTTCATATTTTATTGTCATTGACTTGGGAAATTCCTAGCTAAGTGACTACTAAAGATCCCCAAATTTTCTTAGCCGTTTTACACATTAAAATTCTCTCAGATTCCTTTTTAGATAGAGCATAGAACCATTTTAGCATCATTATTTTTCGAAATCATTTCTTCATGTTGTCAGTTTGACGATCATGAGGAACTGGTTCATCTTTTGAGTAATAATGTTTCTAACAAAGGGTAGGTAATCACCATTAAGGATAATCTGCCAAAGATCGATGTCTTTTGAATTTATATAAGTTTCAAATCTATTTTTCTTATAAATAAAACTATCACATTCAAATAGTAGTGATATTTGCATGGATTGCCATTCTTTGTAGTTTTCTAAAGCCATAGATCGATTCAAGTTTTAAAATATAATTTATTTTAAAAATCTTTAGTAACGTAGTCCTGGTACCAATTATGTCAAATAAAAAGGGGGTGAATAGTTTTTGCGTTTTAATATCTTAGTTTCAAAACTTATTGTGAATGCAATGATAATAAGTAAAAGTATGTGCAAGACAAGAAATGAATAAACAAAAGATCAAACCAAGATATAATGATTTATAGTGGTTAGTCACGAAGCTCCATCCTCGCCTTACTCCACTCCCCGAGTTTCCGACTCTAGAGTTACTTCACTATGTCGATAACCTCCCTTCTTGGCAAAGAGAACCGTACAACGTCACTTAAACTTTTACCGATATAAAGCTAGATATCGAGTCTCAATCTAGGTAGAACCAACATTTCTCTCTATGTGTTTTGAGGACTAGAACATTAATCTAACTCTCTATTTTTAGTGTATGATTGTGTTTATGAACTTTGAAGTATGGTAGTGAAATATGATAGCACAACAAGGTTGCAAATGCAAAACTAAAAACTACAACACAAAAGACTTGATAACTTCTTATGTTTTTCCCTTGCTAGAGAATGGATCACTAGATTGGATCACTTGGATGAATATAAAAACAAGATAATGATCAAAGAAAAATGCGCCTGAGAATGGCGAATGATATGATGGAAATATGTTTGCAAGGGGAAGAAAAAATAAATACATAAGGCATGCTTAAATAAGAAAGAGGATGGGGACAACAGACCACAACGGATCCTCGGTGACCCACGGATCCTCTTTGGATCCGTCCCTCCTGCACATGCACATTTTATGCCTGTTTTGAATAGTCATTAATGTTTTGTTTTGAATATTCCTTTCTAATGATGCATGAGAAAATGGTTGGAATAAAGTGAAAAGATATTTACCCTAATTCTCAAATACTCATGGCCTTAAAATAGATAATTGTGTTTTTATGCCAAAATAAATAAATAAATAAATAATTGATGCCTTTATGTTTGGTCGTGGATAATTGCCAAAATAGCTAATATTTTCATGTAAGATCACATTTGAATTACTTCCCAAAAGTGATGAGTCTTAACTAGATGATCAAGTGTGGATTAAAACAATTTATTTAAATGAAAGTAATTTGTTTAAATGAGAGTAAATAAAACTTGTGTGTAAGTTTATAAAAATAAATAAGGTTTTATAAAATGATGCAAGAGTATCATGCAACGAGTATGATAAAACTTTTTTTGATCATTATACAAATTTTAGAGATTCATATACATACCTTAAGGCATTATTGACAAAGGATAACTTAAGTTTAAAACTTATTGACTTGAACTTTACTCAATACGTTTTATATTTATCATTAACTAAACATAAAGATATCGTTAAATGTAAACAACGTTTTTATGCGCTTATTTTATTATCAGGTATCACATTTGTAATGAAGTGTACTATTAAAAACTAGTATGCTCTTTCTATATTATTTCCATATAGTAAAGTAAGCATCTTATCAATGTATTTGATATAACTACCGACCATATTAACCTGCTTTATGAGATAAACCAGTTAAGTGCATAAGAACTCAATTGCATGCCAAATAAAACATGTGTTAAGTAAGTGTGAAAGGAAAAGGGCGGAGAGAGGCATCTATATCCTAAAAGCTCACACATGGTGACATCTAATCACTTGGTGCCTTGAGGTGGTACCATGGAGGGTCTTATTGTTTGTCGTCTTTAGTAGGATCCAACCAAAACGTGCATGTAGACTGGTACTCCCACTTCAAGGTACAATGAGACTCTTTAATTCACATATTAAACAAATTATTGTAACTTACCACCACTGACTCCCTTATCCTTTCACCACTTTCTATGTAAAATGTTGTTTTGTAAAATCTACAATCGAAAGCAGTCATGGAGTCTAGATATGTTAGAAGTCTTTTTAGTCAATATAGATATTGTTAATAATATCGCCTAAAAATGTTATTTATATTTTACGATCTTTGCTAGATTTTGTTAACGACATAGTGTAAACTTTATTTTTAGCAAAATATAAATATGATTAAAGTCTTTTGCTTATAAATTTTATTTCAAACTAAATATTACCGTGGAAAACTAGAAGCGGGTTGAATAGTTTACCGCTTTTTTATCTTAATTATCCTTTAAAAACTTTACGTTTGATCAAAGATATAAACTCAAATTACTTGTTAATCTTTGAAAAGCTTTTCGTTTGATCAAAGATATAAACTCAAAATACTTGTTAATCTTTGAAAAGCTTTTCGTTTGATCAAAGATATAAACTCAAAATACTTGTTAATCTTTGAAAAGCTTTACGTGTAATTAACGATTATAAATAAAGACAATATGTAATATGCAAATATAAAGAAAGAAACGATCAAACCACAACACGATTGTTTATCGTGGTTCGGCTACAAGGACTTTTTTTTTCTTACCCTACATCCACGCCCCGAGTTTCCAATTCGAGAGTTTCAAGCACTAGTCAACAAGCTCCTTTCACGGGTGGAGAAACCTTTACAATCGTCGCTTACACTTTATCCGGTACAAAGCTAGATACCGGGTCCAAGTTCAAGGTAGAACCAACCTAACGTCGCATATCCACTATTTCCGAAACTAAGCTAGAAGTCGAGTTCTTTTACAAGGGTACAACCACTCCCGATAGTTCTTTTACAAGGGTACAACAACTCCCGACACACTATATATTTTGAGGCTTAAAATACTAACCGATCACTTCTACACAAGATACAAATGAAGTATAAACTACTAAAGTTCATACATAACAAAGCCAACAAGTCTTGCACCTTTTGAGTTGAAACTTGTAACTTCTTGGAAGAACTTGTGAACTCCTTTGCTACATAAGAGAATCACACAAGTCAAATGTTACTGAGTTAGATGAGAGAATATGTGCAATATATGTCCTAAAGTGATGGGTAAAAACTAGCAAGTGGCTTGGTATTTATAGCAAATCCTTCAGCAGGTCTAGCGGATACGGCGGAACCCTCAGATGGGTTCCACCCGTGTACCTCCAGGGTTCCGCCAGGCTGACAGTAGGTTTTGCAATAAATCTTTCCAAACCAACCCAAGTCACATCAACTTAATTATAGTAAAACAGACATTGAATCAAAGTAGAATGCTTCCAAAGATGTGCAAGCACTTATGGTAAGTCAAACACACAAACTTACCATAAATGCATGTTGATATGATGTGACACTTACTTATTTAAGAGATAAAAAGAATGTTATGTTAAAAGAGAAATGTAAAATCTAGTTATACAAGACTTAAAACTAAAGTGATGTTTTTACTATAAACAAAAGTTCATACTTTGTCATTAACAAAACTTAGCAAAGATCGTAAAATATAAATAACGTTTTTAGGCGATATTTGTATTAACAATCTTCCCCTTTTTGTTGATGACAAAACATAAACTTTATTTATAAGTAAGCCACTAGTTTTAGTGTTAAGTCTTATAAAGTTTGTATTGAAACTTGTTTTTGCTAAGATGATGTGATATGCAAGAGTTTAAGATGATGTGATATGCAAGAGTTAGAGAAGAGAACAAGTTAAATATAAATTCTCCCCCTTTTTGTCGAAACAAAAAGAAGAGAAGCGGAGCGAAATGATGCAAGTGCTCCCCCTTGGACAATACTCTCCCTAAAAGGAGTGCCAAGATAGAAAACATGGATTTTGAACCTACAAAAAAATGTTAGTTGTCGCAATAGACGAGCATAGAGCAACTCATAAAGTAAAGAGTTGCGAAGCGGAATAATGCAATTCTCATGCTCCCCCTTGAATATTACTCCCCTAAATGGAGTATCAAGGAAGGGAAACATGGATAATGATCCTACAAAAAAGAAGGTTAGTTTCTAAAACACAAGATATATGTATGCTACCATAGCAAGGCAAAGTTTACTCACAATACCTAAATGGTCAACAAATAATGCATACCTTGTAGTAGAATGAAATTCATTTCATGTAAAATTTGACTTTTAGAAAGTCAAAGACAAGAAATTAAGAAGATAACATCCTACTTATAAAAATAAAAAGAAAAATAAAAAGAAACTAAGAATATAAAATCCTACATCTATAAAAGAAAACCATTATTTTCCTTAATGAGAAACATTTTCCAAAAACAAGGCTAAGGTTGTTTAAGGATGAAACTATGTGTTGGAGGGTGTAGCGAGTTTCATTTTGAATGTTGTGGAAGTGAAACGTTTTTGGTTTGTTGGTTTGTGTTTTTGGTGGCATTATGAATGGGTCTCTATTGTTAGAGACTCTAGAGCTGAGGTGTGTGAGACAAGGACTCTAGACGGTCCAAAATGTGGTTTAGGATAAACCTCATTTCTTCGGTTAGCTCACGAATTTCCATTCGACATCTTTCACTAATGTGAGCGGTTCTTTCGCAATGTCCGCAATCATGGCGGGGAAAGTTTGGTGGAAGAGAGGTTTGATTTGTTGGTGGTGGATGGTTTGAACTTGAAGGAGTAAGTGTGGATGTTTGAGAGGTGTTTTTGGTTCCTTCACTAGTTGAGTGTAATGCCATATGGAGATCTATAATATGGTTGATTTGAGAGTCAACCATACGTTTGAAGGCATGAAGGTGGTTTAAATGAGTGTTCATTTCATCATTAAGGTTTGGAGATTTTTCCCATATGGATGCTTCTATTTTCTTATAAGAAGGAAATAGAGATTCAAAGTGTTGGGAATGTTCTTGTGGTGGTTGTTGTTGTTGTTGTTGTGGTTCTTGTTGTTGAACAAAATGGCGGAAGCTTGGTTCTCCGGAAGGATTACCATGAAGGTCTTTGTAAATGGGGTGAAACACAAATGATTGTAGGTGTGTATGACCTTGATCTTGTGGAAAAATAGAGGGTCTAACATAACGGTAAGCCAAACGCTCTATTAATGACGGTTGATGAGGTGCATCATCCAATTACTCATTTTGTTGAAAACTTGGTTGTTGTTGGGTTTTCATTTCGGCAATGGTGTCAAAGAGTGACAATGATGGATGGCTCGATGATTTAGGTGATATGTCTTCTAAAGTTTCCAAATAGGGTAGTGGTGATGTTGGTGGTGTATGGAAAAGTTCCATTGGTGTAAGTGTTGGTGATTGAGGTGATTGAGTTTTTGATGGTTGAGTTTGTTTAGAAGGTGATGTTGAATCACTTGAAGGTGTAGTTGGTGGTGGAATAGTGGCTATGTTGGTGTTGCAATGTATTGGAGAGGGTGTTGGAGTAGCAAGATTGAGCAAATCTTGTATAGTGATCACATTGGTATTGCACGGTGTTGAGGTAGTAAGGTTAAGGAAATCTTGGATAGGTGAAGAAATGTCAAATGATGCATCACTTGATGATGATGAGCTTGATTTGATGGTTTTGTTGAAGCAACAACATTTTACACTAATCCTAGCGGTTTTTCTAAGGGATTTTGATGATTCGGATGAGGTGTTGGATTTAGTCATTTCAAAGGTGTGGTTTTGAAGCTTTAAGAGAAGGGATTTTGATGGTGATGGTGTGATTTGAAGTGTTGCAAGATTGTCAAATTTATAGAGTGGAAGAGATGTTGGAAGGGGTGTTTGGATTTGATGTTTTACCATACAAATGTTGAGGTTTCTAATGATTTAGAAAATTTCCAAGAACATGTCAAATCATTGGATGTCAATCCAATGGAATTGGGTGGAGTGAAAGACTAACTTATGCACTCAATGCTAAGTGATCATGGGAAGTGATTTGGTTGAAAATGTTCTAAAGGTTTTGAAGGATCCTTTGTAAGGGTTCCTTGGGTTAGTTATGTTTGAATTTGAATTTTTGGCGGGAAATGACTTCCTAATTATTCTAGTGAGTGAAAGTGATCCTAATATGTTTATTGGAAGTAAGGGAAGATGTTTCTCACTAAAGATAATGATTTGACATTTTACAAATTTTGAAATTTAGAAAAATGACAAAGATTTTCTGCAGGTGACTGGCGGAACCCTGAGATAACACAGGCGGAACCCTCCTAAGGGTTTCGTCTGATCCATTGGGAAAATTCTGGAATTCCAGAAAAATACACTGGCGGAACCCAATTTTTGGTTCCGCCAGATCCGCCAGACCTGAAAAACAAGGCAGTCCACTTATTTGACCCGCGAGACGATTTTCAAATTTTTCGAAAACTCTTAAAAATGAAAATTTATTATATGTCTGATTAGGAAATGCAAAAAATGGACATGTAGACATTCATATCATAGGACTTTGACCGGGGGCTAGCGAAGTTCACTATACTTAGTGAAATTTTCCATAAGCATAAAAAATTGACAAACACCTCAAATATTGTCAATATGCATAAAGGCTCATACAAAATATAATCCGATGAAAATAATAAAGCATGGAAGTAAAAAGCAATACAAATCACATAGTTTAACACATACAAAGTTCTAAAACCTACATAAGCCAAATACTCCTTAATCACACATCTCACAATCGGTCTATCTTCTTCTTGAGCTTTCCTAGGTACCTTCCAAAGCACTTGAACATTCCTTTGGTTTGCTTGAACTTTTTGGATGCATTGCTAATGACGGGAAGTTCTTGAAGGTAGTCTAAAGGGGGAGCTTAGAGTTAGGAAGTTTATCGTCATCGCTTATATCGGATGATGAGGATGATGGTGAAGGAGAGCGAGTACGTTTGCCCTTAACTTTGAAGACTCTTTTATCACTTAGAGGGACAAAAATGTGAGGAACGAGAGAGTAATCAAGGCACATTCCCTTATCATTAGGAGGAATGGGCGAGATTGCTCTAAAGAGGTGGGTGAGAAGCATTCAATAAGGAATAGCGGTTGTTCTTACCAAGGATATGTCGGCCATTCTTTTGGCTAGGTAATAGGCTAAGTTAAAAGGTTGACCGGTGGAAATGCTATAGAGCATGTAGCTAAGACATGTGTTGACATGATCTCTATTTCCTATGGAACTTATAACGTTGGCTCTAAGAATTTCTTCCCATTTCTTAAATTGTGGTTTAAGCTCATTGAGTTCCATGCCAAAAGAGTCCTTATCTACCTCATTTCCTGAACGATTCTTCTTAGTTGTTGAGGTCCTAACAAAGAGATGCTCACGAATTTCTTCCTTATTAGCAAGAGGAGTGTCTTATGGATGAAAACGCTCAATGAAATCAAGACTAGAAAGGGGCCACTTATCCGTGTAGAGACATGTACCAATATTAGGGACACCAAGAATTTTTGCAAAATCTTTCAAGGGTATGATATTTGGTACTTGATTGGTTGTAAAGGTTAGTGAGAACTCACCATCGTCATCGAAGAAAAGGCTTATGGTTGCATAGAATTCTAAGATGAACCTAGGACAAATTTGCTCATCGATGTCTAGGAGGCAATCAAAGTTGATTGCGGCAAAGTTTTGGCGAATGGATGTTCCTTTTAGGAAGGATGGATCAATGGCTCTTCCTTCATGAACATAGCGTTTTTCTAGATTCTTAAAGGTTTCAACTTGATCTTTAGTAAGGCCTTTGGTCCTATGGTGTTTGGGTAAGTAATTAAGAGTTTCCTTGTGATCGGAGAACGTTGTAGGAGGCATGTTGATTCCTAGAAAACACAAAATTTAAGTTTAAATTAATGACTTTTATAATGTGGATGTTCTAGTATAAGCCTATATGAAAACAATGTGGAGGTGCGGTTATCTTGACTCATTTTGATGCTTGAAACATTTTTGTAATGCAAGTTATGTTGCAAAACAAAAGATAACCCAAACGCACCTAATTCAATATAGCTTCATTTGAATGTACCCGAAAATACATATTAGTTATGTATCCCCTTTAGCATTCAAGAGACATTATGCAAGTGATGTTTCAATGACATTTTTCATTTGTTTTAACAATGTGGTGAAAGGTGGTGTTCTAGTGATTTTTAAAAGACAATGAACTTGGTGTGTTTGGTAAATCATGATAAAAATAAAAAGGATACAATTCCTAACTAATGGAAATTATGATTAGTTTACAACCAAGGTTTTTCATGAATCAACAAGTTTATGCATCAACCCTAAGATTCTAGTTAATGTATGTAGATGAAAGTGATAGACTTTGATTGAAAATGCAATTATGATAAGAATACTTACAAAGTTGATTGGATTGGAAGAGATGTGAGTAAGAGCCCTAATTTTCGTGTGGTAAGGTGTTTGTGAGTGAGTGATGGCTGTTTGTAAGTTGAAGTTGTGAGTTAAGAGGTGTTTGGTTTTGAATTTAAAATAAAAACAAGCTGCAGATTTGGCGGACCAGGTGGAACCAAAGGGAGGGTTCCGCCCGTTTGGTCTCAGGGTTCTGCGGGTACAACAGAGGAAAAAATAAAAAGGTTTTGTCTTGATTTTTGTGGTTTTATCCTAATGTTCAAAACTAAGGTTTTAGGTCTCATGAGTCTTTAACTAGGTCTAGGGAGGATGAATGATTCTCATTCAAGAGGTTTCGTGAAAACGTCGACAATATGGTTATCGTAAAAGACTTTCTTGGTTGAGATGTTCCTCAATGAACATTTTTACCAAGGCGATGATGAAGGATCACAATATGTCAATTAAGAACATAATGGATTGGGTTGACGCTGAAGTCGATGCTTCCTTTGTTGAAGGGATAAAAATGTTTATAAGAGGAATTCCGTCGTTGACGTGAGTTTGCTTGTTCAAGTGGAGCGTGTTGACGTGCTTCTCCTTCCGATACTAATTTGAGAACCTTAAGCGTTTTGGAGAATCATTGGGTAAGTAAGTATAAAAGTGCAAGTACCACTTGTGCTTTTCTTATCAACTTATTACCGACATAATTCCATTTGGCATACACTATGGTTTCTATTCCCGTTCTTTTGAGATACCATAATCCTAGTTGTGTAGTACCTTTTTGATGTATCCAAACAAGCTCTTCCGAAAGAGTTGTTTTAGGATCTTCTCTAAAACGAGAACATAGACAAGCACTAAACATAATGTTGGATCTATTCGTTGTGAGAACAAGTAAATTTCCAAACATTTCTCTATGTTTAGTTTTACCTACGGATTCACTAATCTCATTCTTGATGAGTTATAAAAGACTTAATCATTGTGAACTTGTGAATAACTAGGAATGTCTTTGAGTGATTATTCCTTGCTTTTGGAGCTTGCTTAGGTTATTAAAAAGTCTTTCATAGATTTACATTATTTTCTATTTTGAAAGATCTATTTTGTTTTAATGGTTGCTTTACTCTAATGTCCAAAAACTATTTTTATCAAATTTGTTTTAATCACAACTATGACCCATGATTCAAGTTTTTATGACCAAGTCAATATTGCTTGACTCAATGTTTGACACAAGACGAAAAGATATTGTTTTTCATTTTTAATAGTTCATCTTCCTTGTTCTCAATCTTAACTTACTTGTCTTATCAATTTTGGACTTTCGACTAAGTCATCATCTACCAAAGATGATATCTTAGAAGGAGGTGGTCTTTCATCGAATGTTAAATTCAATAACTCCTCGACTCTTTAGGTTTATTTACTTAAAACACTATAAGTGTAAATGTCCAAGAGATACAACATTATAAGACTATGGGTCGAATTAGATCTGTAAATCCTAGATGTTTATAAATCATTTTCTCCCAATCATCCTAATGTATTCAAATGATTTATTTTTCTTTGTGTATCTTATATGAAATTTTAACAAAAGAGTGATTGAATTAATGACACGATTGAAAATATAAGGTATAACAAAAGTGTTGGTTGTACCACAACCATCTATGAAATGTTGTGGTTTTGCTAGATTTGCAAGCATCACGAAAGTGTTGGTTGTTAAATCACTTAGGAGATTCTTAGTCAGCTCACTTGTAGACAAGTATAAAGTGAGACTCACTCAAGAGTTTCTCGTGTCATTTCCCGAAAGTTTAAAGAGGTAAAACACCTTGTATCTCCTACTAGATGTAGTGTCTAAATCCTTTAATCACGGAGGATCTAATCCTTGTTATTACTTACACCACATAAACACCTTAGAGTAAAAACTATTGCTAACACCCACGACAAAACTTAATGTTAATCAACAAGAAGCCATGAAAGATAAGTTGAAGAGACGTGTACCTTTTAAGCTCCATAGATGAACCACCAAGAAGATAATCTTTAAGCAAATTATCTTGACTCATAAGAGAGCTAAACCCAAATACTTATGAATCCAAGGAGGTTAGACAAACATATAAAAGTATGATACCTTTATCCTTCTATCCTGAGATCCTAATCGAGATAGAATTACTCCTACAATTCTCTCCTAGGTTTCACAAACACAACTTGTAACACCCTAACCCGACAAGGGTAGAAGCATCACTTTATGGTGACAAATCAAAGCATACAAACTGAAACATAAGTACATATCACACAGCGGAAGCCTTAAACATAAATAACTAAAAGGAAACAAGTCAGCAAAACTTGTTCATTACATAAGTTCCAAGAAAACAAATGAAAGGAAACATCATCAGAAATTAAATACGATGTGCAATCTAAAAGGGTAGGTCCACTCTAGCCTTAACTCTCATCCCAAAGATAGCCCCAGCTTCACTTGAATAACCTGCCGCGGAGAAAAGAATTGCGGCTGAGCTAAAAAGCCCAGTGAACAGATATAACAAATACAAGCAGTAATGATAAAGTGGGAGATGACAGATGTATACATATAGGGAAGCATAAATAGGCATCATGTAGGAAATAGGAAATAGATATATAGACTAAACAGAATCAGATAAACAGAATCTATGCTGTCGCCTGTATAAACAGAATCAAAGTGAAAGCCTGGCTCATGTCATAACAATCTTCAGTCCTCATAACCATACAGAGGGGAGACCTCTCAAATAGCCCATGTAATGTGAGGGGAGTCCTCAGTAATTAGAGTAGCTAGCTCCCAAATATGTGAAAGGCCTGTATTGCACACAGTACCAGTCACCAGATACAGATACAGATACAGATTCAAATCTAGGATATATCCATACGCCCCTGCAGAAAATCATAGTCAAAGTGGCCAAACATAACAGATAATGGGACGGTGTGAGAAATCACTCACCCACACGTGAGTCATGCCATCGGTGCATCAATGACATGGTCATGGAACCCCCATGACTAGTGATACAGATACAAACATACCAAATCAGAGCCATCATAATCATCAGGGTTCATAGCAAAGGTTCATGTCAAGGTTCATAATGAAAGTTTATATCAAAGGTCATAACAAAGGTTCAAATAAGAAGGTTCAAATGAGGTTCATAATATCAAAGGTTCAAATAAAGCAAAGGTTCAAATTTAACAAAGGTTCAGAATGGCAACGGCTCAATTATGGCAAGGGTTCAATCAATATCAAGATAAACTTTAAGAGTAAGGTCAGAATATCCGTACCTTAGCAAACAATTGAAATGGAAACGAAATGAAATAAACACAAGAACGGAATCACTCCTTCAGAGAATCTACATGAATTAATAACCATGTATTACTGATAAGCTCATTTAACCAGATTTCCCATTTTAGGTTTCTTTCTATTTTTAGTAACTTTCTAATTTTTAAAAGGTTTCCAAATTTAGCAAGTTTTCATATTTAGTAAGTTCCCGGAATAGTAATTTAATACCTTGAAGGTTATAATGGACCATTAATAATATTTAAGGGTTAAATGAGAATTATAATCATTTAGGGTTAATGATGACAATTTAGTAAAGTTTAGGGTCATGAATGTAAATTACCAAAATTAAATATTAAAAATATCAAATAAAATTATTTTAAGGTTTATACTATGATTTATATTAAAATGATAATTTTAGGCCCCGTTATTTATAATTTATTAACGTACCCTCGACGTTACAAGTTTGACCACGACGACCCAAAATATTATTATCACGTGACCCGTATCGAATCTACATATTACATACGTTTTTCTGTCTCATGCATGTACCCCCAAAATACCAACAGTTAAATTTATGTCTTACACGTTATATACATTTAAAAATATGCATGACTCAGTCCCACAAATATGCATGCATGCATTCATTCATATATGTTAGATTATTTTCCATCTTATAATCCTTGAGTTTACTTCTGTTTACTAGTTGAATATTAGAGATTATATAAGCATTCAAACAACTAGGTTCAAGACGTCAACGTATTCGAGTAGCAAAAACGGAAACAAAGATCGACATGCAAAACTCATATTAAAAGAACAAGGATTTGGTTATATATATTACAGGTATCCATACATTTATGTTATAACCAGATTTTTAAAACAAATTTTAGAGATCAAAAGGAGTGTCGTAAAGCCGAAACATATATTACCCACAGAACATAAATAATCATTGTTTAGTATTTAGTTTTACCATGTAGATTAAAGGTCATAGGTGTTTATAAGACCAGATTTAAAGCGTATATAATCCTAACAGATTCGGATGGTAACAGAATAGAAGTTGACACATGCTGGAACAAAAACATTAAAACGGCTCATGAGATCGCGACACAAAAACAGAAACCAAGAACGACATAGATGTTTTACAGTTCATGCGATACTTATTTCATCATTTTATGTAGGTTATCTTATATATATATGCCTGAAATACAGGCCTATTCATGAGTTATTTATTAACATGTTTAACGTGTGTATAGTGATCAAAACCGTAAGACAGAATTGAACAAGGTTTGATAGACAATACCCTTGAGCGTGATTGAAAGGAAGAACCAAGAACCCACTACCAGAACTGAACCGAAACTAAACAATCCAATACCCCTCGAATCAAAACACCACCTTCTCAAGTATCACACGATCACAACAAGCTTTAGCCTTCCTTTTTCCTTGAGTTTTAGCGAGATAAGCGTATAGTGAAAATGGCGATTAGGGTTTGGTTTAGGAGGAGTAACTATGGGTCGTATAATGTCGAATGAGATAAATGGGAAGAGGAGCGTATGTTATGTAGGGAAAGACCGTGTGAAAATGCAAGAAACCAGGAACCAAGAAATCTTTTATTTAAAACACAATATTTGATTTAGTCACTTTGTTCTTATCTCTTTTGGACGTGTGCACTGGAAGGAAATTAAATTCGGTTTCAAATTCATAAGTAAAGAAAACGTGTATTGTTAATATAAGGTTTAAAGTGTGTACTAAATTTATAGCTAAACTTATATTAGGGAAATTTTTTATTTATTTAAATACTTAGGGAAGGATTAATAATATATGCATACTTTTTGTTATAAGGTTTTAATAAAATTTTCTTATAGATTAAACTTAGGTTAAGTTCGAATATTCAAATAAAATGTGGTTAAGGATCTTTGGGTATTACAACTCGTCCCTTCTAAAAAGAAAATTTTGTCCGCGAAATTGAGGCAGACAGATCAGATGGAAACGGATCAAATCATAGAAAACATGAAGGTGACAAATACGCTTAACTATTCGGATTCTCAGATACTCTATTCTTCCAAATACGTTTCCAATGTATTCTCACAAACAGACAGATTCTTGTTTCTCAGAATTCAGAAATATCATACCTTACTCATAGCAAATCACAGTGGAACAGATTCAACAGATGCAAAACGTACAGATAGTAGGAAAATATATGGACTAGAAACAGATTGGTCGGCAGAATCAAATAGTAGAAAGCTCTACAATGGAACCTAAGATTCTTATCAAAAGCTCAAAGAATAACAACTTACATCAGGTACTAAAACTTATCAAGTCGTATAACGTTGAAAGCCGATTGAACGCATAAGCAGAACGAACCTAAGTCTTTTCGAATACAAATCAACTCAATCAAATGCCAGAATTCTAAAACTTTTGAGGCACTTCTCGAGATATCCTATGATCACAATGAGGGTATGTTATATGATGTGAGTATTATCACGTTAATAATACTGGCATCATATAAGTATACCGTCACGATGATGACATTTTATCTCAAGTTGTGAACAAAGGCAACCTATCTTAATCCACCTAACAGTCCTTCTAAAACTAAAGTTGGCCCGAATCAATCATCACTAACAGAACGAAATCAGATAAACAAAACTTATAACAAATGTAACAGAATCTCATAAGTACCATCAAAATGAAGCACGTTGTCAGCAGCATCAGGTCTTTCATAGTATGTCAAAATCCTCATAGCAAAACAAATTATCATACGACATACGCAGAATCAATACTGAACGGAATTATAAATAGAAAACATAAATCATCCAAAGATCTCAGAACACCACACTAGTGTATCGTAGCAACAGAAAGAAATTAAACGTCAAACATCCAAATCAAACCTCTGAATCAAAGAAAGGAAATAAAAGGAACTAATGACGAGCTTGGTCCCCTGTCCGAGCTGGCCTGTCTTCACCTCCATTGTCCATCCTCCCTGGGCAGTCCTGAACCTTATGCTCTGTGGATCCGCATCTGAAACATGCTCCAGAAGTCTTATAGCATGGTCTCCCTATGTGAAGTTTCCCACATGTGACACAGGTTAAATCTCTAGTCTGGTCCCGTCCCTGCTCTTGGTCTGAAGGTCTGGATCTATGGCTGGGTCGTTGAGTCTGATCTCCATCCCTCCATGACTTCTGATCCTTGCTGTTGTAGTTATGTTGTCGATCATAGCTAGATCTAGTAGTGTGCCTTTGGTCATGTCCCTTTGAGTCCTGTCTCCTCTGATCATGGCTCCTACCAGAATATCCCTTGTTATCATTATCCTGAACTCTAGGATGAATCCGGTCACCGTCATGGTTACGTTTGTTATAGCCAGAACCCTCGTGAAAAATCTCAATATTGCGGGCTGCATCATTCACAACTGACACATCCGCGAACTCGGCGTTAAGGAGACGATCTAATACCCACTTCTTCAGTCCCCATTTAAAATGCTTAGCCTGACGGATAGCATCTCCAGCAATAGGTCCAACAAAACTGGCCAATCTTAAGAACCGCTGCATGTATTCCCCCGAATTTTCGTTCTCATACTGATGGATGGTATTATATTCTCGTTCAAACCGCTGCTTTTCAGAATAAGGAAAGTACCGCTTATAAAGGTGTCGCGGAACTCGGCCCAAGTACAAGTAGTCATATAAACATCTCCACCTTTCGCCTGCTTATGCGTTTTCCACCAGTTCAACGCATCGCCTTCTAACTTAAAAGCAGCCAAACGAGCTTTAAACTCGTCACCGCACCCCAACACTTCAAAATTTTTCTCCATATGTGTAATCCAGTCCTCTGCCTCCTTAGGAGAGGTAGCCGAACTGAACGACAAGGGCTTGAGCTTACTGAAACTCTCAAGCCAACCATGAATAGTGGTGGGTCGACCACCAGCACCAGCGCCTCCAGAAGAGCCCGCTCCATTACGGACGTCGTTAATGATCCGCAAAATCACCTCATTGGCGTTAAGACCCGGTAACATGTTGGCTATAGCAGCAGCAACCATAGCTTCCAAATTAGGGATCTCAACTTCCTCATCAGGGCCTCCATCAGGTTATCCGTTACGGCGAGTGTTAACCATCTGAACGATTATCAAAACGATTAGAGACAGATAGGATAAACAGAGACAGATCAGATAAGCACGAAAGAAAAGGATGAAACAGAAACCTAATATCTACCCAGATCCTCACCAGTCAAAACCTAAGGGTGAAATCCTAGGGTCCACATGTTCACAGGCCATGATTTAAGTACTATAGGTGATACGTGGGAATCGCACCAGGCTTTACCTCTCAAGGGATCTTGAGAAGCTTACAACCCCCACCAGGCAGTGTACCTGATCGTTGTAGTATAGTACAGTGACAAGTACCGGGGGATTGATCGTTCAGCTAGGAATAGTGTCGCTAGGTTTAGAAAACCTAAATACTAGTTCTAAAGGTAAGGGATGATTATTTTTGTATTTTTATATTTTTTAGAAAGCAAGTAAAAATCTCGGGTTTGAAGAATTTGGGCGGAATTAGTTGCTAGTCAACTAACCCAATACTAAGATGCAATCAAAATAAAATACTAAAAATGAAAATAAACTAAATTATACTAAGGTTGTGAGCAATAAGTGGAGAAAATGTGTTTACTTAGATTTCACTACTCCCTAGATATCTTTTACACGTTAATTACTTGTTATAGTTGCGTGGATGACGGATTGTATTCCTTAATACCATTCATGGGGTGGCGCACTTAATTCCCCAATCCTATGAGCTCTTATCTCCTCATATGCCATGCCCGGCACAACCATAGGGATTATAAATAGTGGCTCATGCATTAAATACAACCAATAAAACCTAGTGCACATCAGTTCATGTTTCCTAAGACGTTCAAGCATGTTACCAATTGGAGATCTGCCAGTTTTCTTAAGCCTAACATCGAATTCATTCATCCAATACAACTATAAACAAGTAATCAACACATAATTAACATCTAGGTTTCATTAGATCCAAGCAAACACAAGATAGATCTAGCCTAGCATGATGGAATTAAGACAAGAACAAGATATAGACAACCAACACATAGACATATTGATTGAATTAAAAGAATACTTATCTCAATTACACATGAAAGGTATCAAGGGCTTAGAACCCTTGAAAAACCTGTAAAATTCGCACCAAGTTCGTACTTAGGGTTTCTCCAAAACTTCTCTCTTTTTAATGTGAAAATTAGAAAACTATATATAGGAAACAGGGTCTGACGGCGTCAAGACCAAATAGGTGACGCCGTCACCTCGCCGCCAAAATACTTCTCGGACTGCCTTAATCTTCATCTGACGCCGTCATGTGTTATGGTCTTCCAGGCCGTCATGCATTTTCCTCTTGACGCCCTACTTCGTGACGCCGTCAAATCTGTACTGGGCCGTCATGAAAATTACTCTTGACGCCGTCAGGATGTTGCTCTTGACGCCGTCACCTACTGTTCCCAGCAAGGAGAATTAAGACTTTGGCGTTTTCTTCACTTTTATGCTCCAAAAACGTCCGAATTGGTTCCTTTTCCAGATTTCTCTCCCAAAGTACCTAAAATCACAAAAGGAACGATTTAGGGCAATATTTGATCAAATAAATTCAATTCTAGGCTTAAATGACCCCCTAAAAGTGGTTCATTTTTCGCCTCATCATATACCCTTACACTTGAGATTTGCTTGTCCTCAAGCAAATGCGCTTTTATTCTAATCAAAATACAAGTTAGGGGTCATTTAACACTAATATAAAAGTAATTACAACAAATAATCGTTATACTAAAGACCAAAGACAAGCACGGAGGTTATATACAAGCACCTCACAAATAGTGTTTAGATACTCACATCTCTCGGGTGTAATAAAGTATAAATTACAATATGGAAACGGAAGATATCTCTCATTACCTGTCATAGCAAAATAGATTACCATAGGCTTGGGAAAGGATCAAACCTCCACCACATGGCGTAAGCACCTAGGATAAACTATCAAAGAGGTCTTTTAAAGGGTTGTAACGTTAGGTATAGGGATATGAAATACACGGTTTTGTTAGATAAAGGAAGTTTTACTGGTGGCGAGTTAACGATCTTGGTTAATTACATGTACAATATGGCGTTGCTAAGCCAAGACTAGACTCGACTTAAGCTAATAAATGAAAAATAATAAAAACATAAAATGAACATAGAATGAAAAGGGATGGTAGTCCGTATGTTTTTTTTCTTTTTTTTTTCTTGATTTTTCGATTTTTTTTTTTTTTTTTTTTTTTTTTTTTTTTTTTTTTTTTGCATACACTCTTACCCTACCATCCAAAATAATACATCACAGGGAATGGAAATTCCCCTTACACTTAAATTTTTACATACTTTACAATAAACTAATCTAATGACTCGAATTAAGAAAATCAAAACACTTGGAGCACTTTTAAGATTAACGTACATATGGGGGTAATAAATGATGTTCTTCCCCATTACTCCATGAAATAAGTACTTACCCATGAGTCCCAATCGTCCCAAAATAATATGTACAAGGATATGACTCGACTTAGCAACCATGTAATCAATTAGATAGTTAACTTAGGGTTTACCAAATAACAATAATGCACTAAAAATGAGCGCATACACGGAAGGCTAAGGCGATTTGGTTGTACATTTAAGTGGGGTGTAACAAATTCTTCCTTTAAGTAAGATGCTTAAAGTTAGAAACGAAAAGATAGGCTCGGAGGGGTGTACTAGGGGTTTCGTGTACTAAAAATGAGTACAACGCTAAGGGTGTGGGAAAAATTAGTTGACTTAACTAGCCAAGTAATATGACTTAAATGGTCAAGTAATTATGATACGGGTTTAACACAAGGGTGATCCTAATGCCTCTTATCATGTAGTAAATCCTACCATACGAATGTAGTCTCACTAGCGGTCTTGGGATGCATCACTAACGCAAGTTCTAGAATCTAAATGCTACCGGTACACTCATAAGCATTAATAGTAAATGCTTTTTCTATCAAATCTAAAGGCGAACCTCACATATTTGGGTGGAAAATTTTTCTGAATATACGGTTATGTGCTAGTCATACAATCTCCTATCCATGAGACGCTTGCTATGGCTAAAGTTTCACTCCTAAATGTTGTAAAAAATTTTAAATTTGGCGCTAAAATTACACTAACAAGTATTTCTCATAGTTTTATTACACATCTACTATTAAACAAAACAAACTCAAGCGAAAGTGCATATGTAAGATATCATCTTTTTACCCCCCCCCCCCCTTACACTTAAGATGAACATTGTCCCCAATGTTCAAGTAAAGAATGTAAAAGTTAAAAAGTAAAAAGAATGAAATTAAATACTCCCCTGATTCGCTCGGTATGGATAATAAGGTGGCCAGGTTAAATCTTCCTCCAAGAAAATGAACAATCAAAGCTTCCCTTCCAGAATATAAATCATCTTCTTGTCATACATAACCTGTAAATCCTTAGAAAACAAACAAGACAACCTCGCGTAAAATTGGCGGCATCCTATATAAGTTACTAAATCCTAGAAAACAAGATAAGATATAATGCTTGTGGAATGAAGTTTGCAGATCTCCTAGAGATTATAAAACTTAATAATTCACAAAAACCATAAGACTCCATTAGAAAAACAAAACCTGTAAAATTTCCAGATTTTTACACGTGACGCCGTCAAGAATTAATTCTTGACGCCGTCAGGATTGACCTGCAGAAATTCTTATGTTAAGTTTCCGGAAAATTTCTGGAAAAACTTGGTCCTACTTCCTGGAAAATCCTGCAAAACTTCATTATGACTCGATACAAGCATTTGACTCTAACAAATACGAATATACATGTTCATTTAATATTGTGGAGAATCATGCTCGGTTTGTTTCTTAAAAACATATTTGGGGTTTCCCCTTACACTTATCTTTTGCAAAAATACTTTTAGGTGGAGTTAAGACTAGGCCAAAACAACAAAGTAAAGTATTTCCAATATTTAGTTGAGAAACATGATCTACCAACAATAAAAACAAAGCATGCATACGGAAGCAAATAACAAACAAACAAAAATAAAATCACACAAAACATGGGTTGCCTCCCAAGAAGCGCTTTTCTTTATTTATGAGTCTTGTAGCTAGACTCAAGGTCATAGGTTAACGTGTATCGCTTATGCTCACATAACCAAGTGTGAGCCATCTAATAGTCGCCTCATCTTTCTTATAATCATCTCCTAACTCTAAGCATCCGCGATAGTATCTTTTATTCTTTTCATGAGTATACTTAAGTCCTTTTCTCTTATCCTCTTCATTGATGTCCTCAAAAGCACCAACGTTATCCTTATCAAATCGGGATATAAAGCGAAATTCTTTCATCCTATTAGGCATTCTATAAGTGATACTATCGGTGCTACTTGCGAATCGGATCGTTCCTTCTATCTCATCATATTCCAACTTAGACTCCTAAACAAACGGTTTGCCAAACACAACATTGGATAATCGACAATCAATAACATTAGCAAGATCTTCCACAATCATAAAGTCGGTGACAAAAGTGAAATTACCAACAAAGATATGTAGACCTTTGACTCTCCCGACAAAGTTACAAACTCCACCGGGATATTTTGGATATTTTCTAGGTTCAAGTCTTGTTTTCACTATATCATTATAAACAGTTGAGGACATAATGTTGATTGGAGATTTAAAGTCAATGTAAGCATTGTTAATGTGCCTATACCCAATCATACATGGTATTTTAGCATTCTTAGGATCGCCTTTCTTTATCTTAGGTTCGATTATAGTGAAAGGAGATCGCGGGTTATCAATAAGATTATTATAATATGCAATCTCCTCCTTAGTGGGGTATAGATTAAAATGGTCATTAAGCTTCGGATCTATTTCCCCCTCTTCTAGTCCCTCAGTAACATTCACAAAGTCATTAGGCCCTAGGTCCTCATTTGAATACAAGGCGTTCGCTAGGTCACTAAATGCATATTCGAGCTCAACCTTAATCAACCTATTAACCTCCCTAAGTTCCCTAATCTCACTCTCAATTTGTTCACGTAACACAGCCACTTCTCTAAGGGAAAGGGGTGGATTCGCGTTTTCCATAATGGTCAACGGAATAGTCAATGAATTTTAATTTACTAACAAAGGCACAAAGAAAAAGATAGACTAAAGAAATCCTAAAAATAAAAATAAAATCTTACTAGAAAGGAATCTAGCAAGTAGACCTAATAAAAAGAGATTCTAACCTAGACAATAACTATTCCTCGGCAGCGGCGCCAAAAACTTGATACGTGGGAATCGCACCAGGCTTTACCTCTCAAGGGATCTTGAGAAGCTTACAACCTCCACCAGGCAGTGTACCTGATCGTTGTAGTATAGTATAGTGACAAGTACCGGGGGATTGATCGTTCAGCTAGGAATAGTGTCGCTAGGATTAGAAAACCTAAATACTAGTTCTAAAGGTAAGGGATGATTATTTTTGTATTTTTATATTTTTTAGAAAGCAAGTAAAAATCTCGGGTTTGAAGGATTTGGGCGGAATTAGTTGCTAATCAACTAACCCAATACTAAGATGCAATCAAAATAAAATACTAAAAATGAAAATAAACTAAATTATACTAAGGTTGTGAGCAATAAGTGGAGAAAATGTGTTTACTTAGATTTCACTACTCCCTAGATATCTTTTACACGTTAATTACTTGTTATAGTTGCATGGATGACGGATTGTATTCCTTAATACCATTCATGGGGTGGCGCACTTAATTCCCCAATCCTATGAGCTCTTATCTCCTCCTATGCCATGCCCGGCACAACCATAGGGATTATAAACAGTGGCTCATGCATTAAATACAACCAATAAAACCTAGTGCACATCAGTTCATGTTTCCTAAGACGTTCAAGCATGTTACCAATTAGAGATCTGCCAGTTTTGTTAAGCCTAACATCGAATTCATTCATCCAATACAACCATAAACGAGTAATCAACACATAATTAACATCTAGGTTTCATTAGATCCAAGCAAACACAAGATAGATCTAGCCTAGCATAATGGAATTAAGACAAGAACAAGATATAGAAAACCAACACATAGACATATTGATTGAATTAAAAGAATACTTATCTCAATTACACATGAAAGGTATCAAGGGCTTAGAACCCTTGAAAAACCTGTAAAATTCGCACCAAGTTCGTACTTAGGGTTTCTCCAAAACATCTCTCTTTTTAATGTGAAAATTAGAAAACTATATATAGGAAATAGGGTTAGACGGCGTCAAGACCAAATAGATGACGCCGTCACCTCGCCGCCAAAATACTTCTCGGACTGCCTTAATCTTCATCTGACGCCGTCATGTGTTATGGTCTTCCAGGCCGTCATGCATTTTCCTCTTGACGCCCGACTTCGTGACACCGTCAAATCTGTGCTAGGCCGTCATGCAAATTACTCTTGACACCGTCAGGATGTTGCTCTTGACGCCGTCACCTACTGTTTCCAGCAAGGAGAATTAAGACTTTGGCGTTTTCTTCACTTTTATGCTCCAAAAACGTCCGAATTGCTTCCTTTTCCAGATTTCTCTCCCAAAGTACCTAAAATCACAAAAGGAACGATTTAGGGCAATATTTGATCAAATAAATTCAATTCTGGGCTTAAATGACCCCCTAAAAGTGGTTCATTTTTCGCCTCATCAACAGGTCGCAGCCTGGGCTCTGATACCATAATTGTAACACCCCAACCCGACAAGGGTAGAAGCATCACTTTATGGTGACAAATCAAAGCATATAAACTGAAACATAAGTACATATCACACAGCGGAAGCCTTAAACATAAATAACTAAAAGGAAACAAGTCAGCAAAACTTGTTCATTACATAAGTTCCAAGAAAATAAATGAAAGGAAACATCATCAGAAATTAAATACAATGTGCAATCTAAAAGGGTAGGTCCACTCTAGCCTTAACTCTCATCCCAAAGATAGCCCCAGCTTCACTTGAATAACTTGCCACGGAGAAAAGAATTGCGGCTGAGCTAAAAAGCCCAGTGAACAGATATAACAAATACAAGCAGTAATGATAAAGTGGGAGATGACAGATGTATACATATAGGGAAGCATAAATAGGCATCATATAGGAAATAGGAAATATATATATAGACTAAACAGAATCAGATGAACAGAATCTATGCTGTCGCCTGTATAAACAGAATCAAAGTGAAAGCCTGGCTCATGTCATAACAATCTTCAGTCCTCATAACCATACAGAGGGGAGACCTCTCAAATAGCCCATGTAATGTGAGGGGAGTCCTCAGTAATTAGAGTAGCTAGCTCCCAGATATGTGAAAGGCCTGTATTGCACACAGTACCAGTCACCAGATACAGATACAGATACAGATACAAATTCAAATCTAGGATATATCCATACGCCCCTGCAGAAAATCATAGTCAAAGTGGCCAAACATAACAGATAATGGGACGGTGTGAGAAATCACTCACCCACACGTGAGTCATGCCATTGGTGCATCAATGACATGGTCATGGAACCCCCATGACTAGTGATACAGATACAAACATACCAAATCAGAGCCATCATAATCATCAGGGTTCATAGCAAAGGTTCATGTCAAGGTTCATAATGAAAGTTTATATCAAAGGTCATAACAAAGGTTCAAATAAGAAGGTTCAAATGAGGTTCATAATATCAAAGGTTCAAATAAAGCAAAGGTTCAAATTTAACAAAGGTTCAGAATGGCAACGGCTCAATTATGGCAAGGGTTCAATCAATATCAAGATATACTTTAAGAGTAAGGTCAGAATACCCGTACCTTAGCAAACAATTGAAATGGAAACGAAATGAAATAAACACAAGAACGGAATCACTCCTTCAGAGAATCTACATGAATTAATAACCACTTATCACTGATAAGCTCATTTAACCAGATTTCCAATTTGAGGTTTCTTTCTATTTTTAGTAACTTTCTAATTTTTAGTAACTTTCTATTTTTAGTAACTTTCTAATTTTTAGTAACTTTCTCATATTAAAAGAACAAGGATTTGGTTATATATATTACAGGTATCCATACGTTTATGTTATAACCAGATTTTTAAAACACATTTTAGAGATCAAAAGGAGTGTCGTAAAGCCGAAACATATATTACCCACAGAACAGAAATAATCATTGTTTAGTATTTAGTTTTACCATGTAGATTAAAGGTCATAGGTGTTTATAAGACCAGATTTAAAGCGTATATAATCCTAACAGATTCGGATGGTAACAGAATAGAAGTTGACACATGCTGGAACAGAAACATTAAAACGGCTCATGAGATCGCGACACAAAAACAGAAACCAAGAACGACATAGATGTTTTACAGTTCATGCGATACTTATTTCATCATTTTATGTAGGTTATCTTATATATATATGCCTGAAATACAGGCCTATTCATGAGTTATTTATTAACATGTTTAACGTGTGTATAGTGATCAAAACCGTAAGACAGAATTGAACAAGGTTTGATAGACAATACCCTTGAGCGTGATTGAAAGGAAGAACCAAGAACTCACTACCAAAACTGAACCGAAACTAAACAATCCAATACCCCTCGAATCAAAACACCACCTACTCAAGTATCACACGATCACAGCAAGCTTTAGCCTTCCTTTTTCCTTGAGTTTTAGCGAGATAAGCGTAGAGTGAAAATGGCGATTAGGGTTTGGTTTAGGAGGAGTAACTATGGGTCGTATAATGTCGAATAAGATAAATGGGAAGAGGAGCGTATGTTATGTAGGGAAAGACCGTGTGAAAATGCAAGAAACCAGGAACCAAGAAATCTTTTATTTAAAACACAATATTTGATTTAGTCACTTTGTTCTTATCTCTTTTGGACGTGTGCACTGGAAGGAAATTAAATTCGGTTTCAAATTCATAAGTAAAGAAAACGTGTATTGTTAATATAAGGTTTAAAGTGTGTACTAAATTTATAGCTAAACTTATATTAGGGAATTTTTTTTTTTATTTAAATACTTAGGGAAGGATTAATAATATATGCATACTTTTTGTTATAAGGTTTTAATAAAATTTTCTTATAGATTAAACTTAGGTTAAGTTCGAATATTCAAATAAAATGTGGTTAAGGATCTTTGGGTATTACACAACTTGTTTTGTTTTACTTGTTGATAGTGCATTTGAGTCAAATCCTAATCCGGTTTTATCTCTAAATGATTTTTGACTTTTCAATAAGCTTTTGAGAGCTTTTGAACTTTCTTTAAATTTTGCAAGCATTTTTCCTTTTTCATTTTGTCTTTGAATTTCATATTTGTAATCTTGACATATTTTGCATTCTAGATCAATTTCAACATTGCTTTCAAGTCTAGACATTTTATCTTCTAACATTATCTCTTTTTCAAGATTGTTCACAAGAGATTTTGAATGTTCATTGTTAAAGATAGTTTTTAGGTCCATGTTGCTTAAAAGATTAGACTCATTTTCTAGTTTAGAAAACTCTAGGATAAATGTGTCAAAGCAAAAATGTTTGGTTTCAAATTGTACCTTGCTTGATGTTTTATCTAGTTGAGAATCACAAACCGGATAGTTGGCTTCATCTTCATCCGTGTCATTCCATGAATCGTAAGCAAGGCCACTTTGAGCTCGACATAAGTAATCATCTTCATTTACACCTTCATTTAAAACATTTAAACTAGTAGCACATGTATTCATTTCAACTAAATGTTTATCTATTAATTTTTCTAAGACTTCTAATTCATATGTGAGATCAAATTGATCATCTTTGACTTGACATATTTCTTGATGAAAGTTTAACATATTTTTCCAAATATCATTAGCCGTTTGACAAAAATACACTCTTTCATATTCGGTCCTTGGTAAAGCTTTATAAATCATTATCTTAACTTTAGTGTTTTTATCAAGTTTAGGATAATCATCTTGATTTTCAAAACTTGTTTTCGTTGGTTTGAAATCACCAATAGAAATAATATGCCAATGATCTTGATCAATTGATTTCACATAGTTTTCAAATTTACTTTTCCATTCAAGGAAGTTTTCTTTTTAAAATAGCGGTGGCTTTCGAATAGGTTGCCCTTCTTTGAGATTTTCAAAATCCATGGATCGATCCAAGTTTTAAAATACAATATATTTTAAAGATCTTGAGTAACGTTGCTCTTGATGCCAATTATGAAAAACTAGAAGGGGGGTTGAATAGTTTACCGCTTTTTGATCTTAATTATCCTTTAAAAACTTTTTGTTTGATCAAAGATATAAACTCAAATTACTTGTTAATCTTTGAAAAGCTTTTCGTTTGATAAAAGATATAAACTCAAAATACTTGTTAATCTTTGAAAAGCTTTTCATTTGATTAAAGATATAAACTCAAAATACTTGTTAATCTTTGAAAAGCTTTATGAGTAATTAACGATTCTAAATAAAGACAATATGTAATATGCAAAGATAAAGAAAGAAACGATCAAACCACAACACGATTGCTTATCGTTGTTTGGCTACAAGGACTCTTTTTCCTTGCCCTACATCCACGCCCCGAGTTTCCAATTCGAGAGTTTTAAGCACTAGTCAACAAGCTCCTTTCACGGCTGGAGAAACCTTTACAATCGTCGCTTACACTTTATCCGGTACAAAGCTAGATACCGGGTACTAGTTCAAGGTAGAACCAACCTAACGTCGCCTATCCACTATTTCCGACACTAAGCTAGATGTCGAGTTCTTTTACAGGGGTACAACCACTCCCGATAGTTCTTTTACAAGGGTACAACAACTCCCGACACACTATGTATTTTGAGGCCTAAAATACTAACCGATCATTTCTACACAAGATACAAATGAAGTATAAACTACCAAAGTTCATACATAACAAAGCTAACAAGTCTTGCAACTTTTGAGTTGAAACTTGTAACTTCTTGGAAGAACTTGTGAACTCCATTGCTACATAAGAGAATCACACAAGTCAAATGTTACTGAGTTAGATGAGAGAATATGTGCAATATATGTCCTAAAGTGATGGGTAAAAACTAGCAAATGGCTTGGTATTTATAGCAAATCCTTCAGCAGGTCTGGCGAATACGGCGGAACCCTCAGATGGGTTCCGCCCGTGTACCTCCAGGGTTCCGCCAGGCTGATAGTAGGTTTTGCAATAAATCTTTCCAAACCAACCCAAGTCACATCAACTTAATTCTAGTCAAACACACATTCAATCAAAGTAGAATGCTTCCAAAGATGTGTAAGAGCTTATGGTAAGTCAAACACACAAACTTACCATAAATGCATGTTAATGTGATGTGACACTTACTTATTTAAGAAATAAAAACAATGTTATGTTAAAAGAGAAATGTAAAATCTAGTTATACAAGACTTAAAACTAAAGTGATGTTTTTACTGTAAACAAAAGTTCATACTTTGTCATTAACAAAACTTAGCAAAGATCGTAAAATATAAATAACGTTTTTAGGTGATATTTGTATTAACAATTACATTTGCTACATTTACATTTTAAAAAACATAACATTTTCATATTTCTAATAATAGAAATATACTATGGCATCATGGCATACATCATTTGAAAATCTTTGAAAGATTTCTAGGATCTTTAAGTTGACTTTGATAGATATTGCATATATTTTGTTTAGATTGCTACTCAAAGAATCATGGTAAGATTTGGTGAAGTACAATTGGGGGTTTAGCAAGGGTAGGTATTTACAAGACCAACACCCAACATTTGGGAAATATTTACTGGGCCTGGCGCGACACCCGCGCGTTGACGCGTGGGGGACGCGCCGGCCTCGGTAAATAATTCCCAAGGTTAGGTCTTGGCCTATAAATACCGCCCTTGGCTCTTGTATTCCTCACCCTTTGCCATTACTTTTTCTCTCTACGTTCTTTCTCTCTAATCCTCTAATTCTCTCTTGTGTTCTTAGTTAAACATACTAACATTCTTTGAAAGAACAAATCTCATTGCAAGGGAAGAATCACAAGAACCTAATCCACTCTTGTGATTGTGTCGATGGTCATTTTATCTATACCCTTTCTACTAGAATCGAGTCACTAGGTTAGGTTAGGGCTTGGTTCAAAGAAACTTTATTCTATCATTCAATTTGGTTGTAAGGGAAGTCTTGTGTCTTGGTGACCAAGCCTAGATCATTGGGGATCTAGTTTGGGTTTGATACTTCCGGGTGGAAGTTTTAGTTGTGGTCTTTGTAACCTTGTGTAAGTCGATTCACAATATTCTTTAGGGTGGTTTCTGAGGGCGGAATACCGTGGGAGTAACTCCTTCTTTGTGAGCATTGATATTGGTAAATATCGGTGGAGTGAATTATAACGGTTTGTAGTCCACCGAAAGGATTATACTAGTGAATAGTATCGGTGTCGTGGATTCGCAACTAGACGTACGGATGGTATAAACCACCCATCCTGAACTAGTATATATCGTGGTGTCTCTTTACTTGCTTTATATACTTTGGTTGTGTTTGTGGTTGTTGGACTATTGTACAACCACTTGGTGACTCTTACGGCTTAAAATTTTTAAACATTCAAAAAGCCTAAGAAACCGTATTCAATCCCCCCCCCCCCCTCTACGGTTCTACATAATGGATAAAAAACAAATGCATTTGGCATTTTCATCAGAAGACATTTAAACTTATGTTGTTTTTACTTGACATGTAATTAGTATTAGATTCTTTTAAACCAACTGCCTAGCGCAGTTGGCCACCTTGGGCCCTTCTGGGGCTTGGGGGAAAGGTTTTACCCAAGGTTCGATTCTCGCTAGAGACGAATCTTTGGGGTTTTCCTTTCAGGCGGACGAGGAGTGGGGAAACCTGGGCTTATGCTGCAGGGACGTGAAGGCCAAATACCGCTGGTGGTTGAAAACCCACCTACTAACTGTAACCACTAAGCCGATACTAACAAAGCCGTTCTAAAAAAAAAGTATTAGATTCTTTTAATATAAAAAATTTGGTATTATGTTTAAACTTTGTTAGGAAATTTATATTTTATGTTTCTATGTTAACAATCTTAGAAATATACAACATAAACACAACAAACAAAAATTAATTACTAAATACATAGACTTAAAATTAATTACTAAATACCCGCGTTAATTATAATATAAGTTAATAAATACAACATTCATACAGTTTTCTAGTATTCAATATTGAAGTAGATTAGAATATCTATGCCATTATTATATTATACATTATAATATAAGAAACTTAATAAGTTTTGATATTATAAATCCTAAAGCATTGTAAGCCTAAGCGGGAGAATTGGGTTTCAAGGACTGTTTTATCAATTCTATTTTGGTTGAATCTCTTAAAAATTACAATTAATTCAAGTTCAGTATAAATGGTATTTTGTTTAGAGAATCTAATTAAACGAGTTAATCTAAATTCCATCATTCCTAGATTTGATTTTGATGGATATTGCGCCAGCAAAAATGGTATTTTTTTTAGAGAATCTAATTAAACGAGTTAATCTAAAAATTCTAAACCGTATTCCAATTAAAAAAAATAGGAAAAGAAGAACACAAAATTTAAAACATAATTTTAAGTTAACTAAAACCAACCAACTATAATGAATCATATTATACTTAATACTGTGGTCATTGTTGTCACTTAAATCCGTTTCACTTCTTGATCTTTTGTTATTGGAAGACATGCTTTGTTGCAGATAATGATGATCACAAGTTATCTGGTAGGTTTATGATATTGTATTAATGTTATAAAAATGTTAGAAAGGTGCTTTAAAACAGTTTCAACACGAAAACCAATACACACTTCATTTCCTTAATAACCAGAATAATCATTTTATAATGTAAATACTTTGGACTTGCATAAAAATCCTAAACATATATTGATTTACTTTACGTTCAATAACTATACATCGTTTAACTCCATAACTATTCGTGCAGAAGGGTGATAGGGTTTTAATCACTTTTGAGATTGAATCAGTATTTAAAAATAGTTAAAATTGTATAATCTAAATTATTTATATTGTAAATTTAAATAAAATAAGGAACTTATAAATTACAAATGAAGTAGTTAAAAAAAAAAAGGTTTCTATATTTTAATAAGATACATGTATCCTTAGAAAAGAAAAAAAAATGATGCATGTATCCTAAATTAAAATTCGAAGTAATTTTATACCTATAGTTAACCACAAGTCACCGTGTTTAGGGTTTCGAATCACCTTCAAACACTTCTGACGCCGTCCCTTTGTAATCCTTCTGGGCCGTCTCTCTTTAGCTTAACACCATGCGGCCTCACTTCCATAACACCTGCATAAAAATACAATCATAAGCCAATAGTGTATATATATATATATATATATATATATATATATATATATATATATATATATATATATATATATATATATATATATATATATATATATATATATATATCTACATTATATATAACAGGAGGCATTTGAAGAATATGCCACCTCATTGCCCAGTCAATGCCCAGTAATTCATTATCAACCATGTCATCACATTTTGGCCACTTTTATAAATAAATATTTTGATGAAATTCGGATGTAATTTTTTTTTTCAAAAAAACCACTGCAAGGATTCGAACTCAAGACCACTAAAGACCAGTTTTAACAACCATGCTAACCACTAGATCAACACTATTTTTTGGTTTATAGTTTCCAAACAAAAACCTATAAACCTTTCCAAACAAACATAACCCACTAATTCCAATAATTAGCCCGATTACGTAAAAAGAATTCTCGGTCATTCATAATACTCTTTTTCTCCAAACCCTAATTTCATATTCTTAATTCTCTCACGTTGATTTTTCTTTTGTGTGTGCAGGTTTGAGAATACCATGGTGCATATATCTTTTATTTGTCCATTTGATTTGTGTTTGTGTTTATTTTTCTCATAACCCTAATATATCAATTATCAAAAGCTCATGAGGTTTTTTTATATTGCAGAAGGTAATGAAAGCCGATCCACATGTTCCAAGGTTTTCTCCTTCTCTTCGTAACCACTTTGATCATCTTGCAAGCTTAAAGGGGGAAAAAGTATGTACCATATTCTTTACAATTCATCTTTTCCAGTTTGTTTCCTACCATTTGCATTTTAACTGTTTCTCCTTTTAAAAAAAATTATTCTGCTTAATTTAAGATGACTGTAACATGTAAATATAACTTTGCCATGTTGCTGCTAGGGTAACACTGGAGGATGCCCACAAAGATGAGTGGTTCATTGTTAAAGTAATCCACTTTGATAGGGAAACTCGAAAGTAAGTACATCTCATAATCCATATTATTCTTTCTGTAATAGTTCTATGCTATTTGTTGATAAAATCATGTATCGGCATATATTTGGCATTATTATATTTGCGCAACTGTATGGTTATATTTACACATGTTTCTCATTCTTTTATGGTTGCAGCTACTAGACATACAAACAAGAGAAGACACTCATGTTCAGCAGTTGATTGTAGGCCAGGTACTGCGGGTATTGTTTCGCTTAATTAACTTAATTTGAATAATATAACACAAGCCCGATCGCACCAGGTTATGCAACTACTATTTTGTAATATGTTATGGCTATCAAGTTGCTGTTACATTTACTCACCACTGCGTCGTTTTAAATATCGCTACTGCTTTTGAATACATTATATTAACTCAATGATGGCTGCTATCATTGTAGGTGCGCGTGGACAAAGATTGACGAATTGTTACGCTTCACATCAGAATACCGAAAGACCGTGACCAACTACATGATTAAAGAGGGTTCGTGACCGGCTAATGCATGTAAAAACTCAATGGTAACTTTCTCTATTTGATTGTAAGAATCCATATAACATATGTCAATCGTTTTGTAAGATTATCAAGCCTAATTATATTATCTCTGAGAATTTTCTTTTTTTAGTTTTTGTAGGATTATAATTTTAGATTTTGATTATCACTGTAGATTTTAATCTATTTCATAATGGGATAGTATCCCACAAAGGTAAAATAAAGCAGAACCTTCATCTTCAAATTCTGGAAGGCCTTATATAAAAAAGATACAATCATTATTCCATTAAAGTATTAATATACTGCTAATTATATAGTATCCCATCATTATGTAGCCTACGATTGATTGTTTTCTCTTCATGTTGTCATGATAATTATCTCAGATTGGTGCCTTTTATGTTCTCAAAGACCGTGACCAACTACATGATTAAAGAGGGTTCGTGACCGGCAGTGGCGAAGCTTGGAATTTTCGAGTGGGGGGTCGGGATCTAAAATTTTTTTTTCCTAACACTATGGGGGGTCGAAACCGAATTAAATTGGGGGGGGGGGGGGGGCGAAACCGGAAATACTGAAATTTTTCTACACGAAAACTATATACCCCTACATCGCAAAAAAAATTTCGGGGGGTCGGCCGCTGATGCGTGGGAATCGCACCTTGCTTTACCTCTCGAGGGATCTCGAGAAGCTTACAACCCCCACCAGGCAGTGTACCTGATCGTTGTAGTATAGTATAGTGACAAGTACCGGGGGATTGATCGTTCAGCTTAGGAATAGTGTCGCTAGGATTAGAAAACCTAATTAATAGTTCTAGAGGTGAGAGATGATTATTTTTTGTATTTTTATATTTTATGAAAGCAAGTAAAATCTCGGGTTTTGGAAGAGTGGGCAGAATTAGTTTCTAATCAACTAACCCAAAGCTAAGATGAAATCAAAATAAAATAATAAAAATGAAATTAAACTAATTAAACTAAGGTTGTGAGCAGTAATTGGAGAAATTGTGTTTACTTAGACTTCACTACTCCCTAGATATCTTTTACATGTTAATTACTTGTTACACTTGTATGAATGACGGGTTGTATTCCTTAATACCATTCGTGGGGTGGCATACATAACTCCCCAACTCTATGAGCTCTTATCTCCTCCTACACCATGACCCAGCACAACTATAGGGATTGTAAACAGTGGCTCATGCATTAAATACAACCAATAAAGACCTAGTACGCCTCGGTTCATGTTTCTTAAGACGTTCAAGCATGTTACCATTTGGAGATCTGCCAGTTTTCTTAAGCCTAACATATAAATCATTCATTCAAAACAAGAATAGACAAGTAATCAACACATAATCAACATCTAGGTTTCATTAGATCTAAGCAAACACAAGAGAGATCTAGCCTAGCATAATGGAATTGAGACAAGAACAAGAGATAAACAACCAACACATAGACATATTGATTGAATTGAAAGTACACTTATCTCAATTACAATGCAAGGTCTCAAGGGTTTGGAACCCTTGAAAAACCTGTAAAAGAGGCACCAAAATCGTCTTTAGGGTTTCACCAAAACTTCTCTCCCTTTAATGAAAAAACTAGAAAACTATATATAGGAAAAATAGTCTGACGGCGTCAAGAGTTAATTCTGACGCCGTCACCTCGCCGCCATAAACTTCCTCGGACGGCCTTGATCCACTTATGACGGCCTATGTGACGCCGTCACCACCCACGGTAAATTATTCTTGGCCACTTTGACGCCGTCACCAGTACGTTTGACGCCGTCACCACCTTCGATATTTAATTCTTCATGTCTGACGCCGTCAAGCTTTTGGTCTTGACGCCGTCACCTTGTATTTCCAGCTTGGATTTTTGGTACTTTGCCGTTTTCTTCACTTTATGCTCCAAAAACGTCCAAAATAGCCTCTTTTCCAGAATTCACTCTCCAAACACCTAAAATCACAAAAGGAACGATTTAGGGCAATATTTGATCAAATAAAGTCGGATTCGGGCTTAAATGACCCCCTAAAAACGGATCATTTTTCGCCTCATCATATACCCTTACACTTGAGATTTGCTTGTCCTCAAGCAAATGAGCTTTTATTCTACTCAAAAGACAAGTTAGGGGTCATTTAACACTAATATAAAAGTAATTACAACAAATAATCGTTCCACTAAAGACCAATAGACAAGCACGGAGGTCATACACAAGCACCTCACAAATAGTGTTTAGATACTCACATCTCTCGGGTGTAATAAAGTAATATAACATTATGGAAATGGAAGATATCTCTCACTACCTGTCATAGCAAAATAGATTACCATAGGCTTGGGAAAGAATCAAACCTCCACCACATGGCGTAAGCACATAGGATAAACTATCAAAGAGGTCTTTTAAAGGGTTATAACGTTAGGTGTAGGGATATGAATTACACGGTTTTGTTGGATAAAGGAAGTTTTACTGGAGGCGAGTTAACAATCTTAGTTAATTACATGTACAAGATGGCGTTGCTAAGCCAAGACTAGACTCGACTTAAGCTAATAAATGAAAAATAACAAAAACATAAAATAAACATAGAATAAAAACGGGATGGTAGTCCGTATGTTTTTTCTCTTTTTCTTTTCTATTTTTTTTTCTTTTTCTTAATTTTTCGATTTTTTTTTTCTTTTTTTTTTTTTTTTTTTTTTTTTTTTTTTTTTTTTGCATACACTCTTACCCTATCATCCAAAATAATACATCGTAGGGGATGAGAATTCCCCTTACACTTGAATCTTTACATACTTTACATTAAACTAATCTAATGACTCGAATTAAGAAAATCAAAACACTTGGAGCACTTTTAAGATTAACGTACATATGGGGGTAATAAGTGATGTTCTTCCCCATTACTCCATAAAATAAGTACTTACCCACGAGTCCCAATCGTCCCAAAACAATATGTACAAGGATATGACTCGACTTAGCAACCATGTAATCAATTTGAAAGTTAACTTAGGGTTTAACAAATAACAATAATGCACTAAAAATGAGCGCATACACGGAAGGCTAAGGCGATTTGGGTGTACATTTAAGTGGGGTGTAACAAATTCTTCCTTTAAGTAAGATGCTTAAAGTTAGAAACGAAAAGATAGGCTCGGAGGGGTGTACTAGGGGTATCGTGTACTAAAAATGAGTACAACGCTAAGGGTGTGGGAAAAATTAGTTGACTTAACTAGCCAAGTAATATGACTTAAATGGTCAAGTAATTGTAATACGGGTTTAACACAAGGGTGACCCTAATGCCTCTTATCATGTAGTAAATCCTACCACACGAATGTAGTCTCACTAGTGGTCTCGGGATGCATCACTAACGCAAGTTCTAGAATCTAAATGCTACCGGTACACTCATAAGCACCAATAATGAATGCTTTTCCTATCAAATCTAAAGGCGAACCTCACATTTTTGGGTGGAAAATTTTTCTGTATATACGGTTATGTGCTAGTCATACAACCTCCTATCCATGAGACGCTTGCTATGGCTAAAGTTTCACTCCTAAATGTTGTAAAAAATTTTAAATTTGGCGCTAAAATTACTCTAACAAGTATTTCTCCTAGTTTTATTACTCATATACTATCAAACAAAACAAACTCAAGCGAAAGTGCATATGTAAGGTATCATCTTTTTACCCTCCCCTTACACTTAAGATGAACATTGTCCCCAATGTTCAAGTAAAGAATGTAAAAGTAAAATAAGTAAAAAGAATGAAATCAAATACTCCCCTGATTCGCTCGGTATGGATTTTAGTTGGCCAGGTTAAATCTTCTTCCAAGAAAACGAACAATCAAAGCTTCCCTTCCAGAATATAAATCATCTTCTTGTCACAAATAACCTGTAAATCCTGACAAAAGTAGACAAGGCAACCTCGCGTAAAATCGGCGGCATCCTATATAAGTTACTAAATCCTAGAAAACAAAGTAAGATATAATGCTTGTGGAATGAAGTTTGCAGATTTCCTGGAGATTATAAAACTTAATAATTCACAAAAACCATAAGACTCCGTTAGAAAAACAAAACCGGTAAAATTTCCAGATTTTAACTCCTGACGCCGTCAAGATCAATACCCTGACGCCGTCAGACTGGACCTGCAGAAATTCTTATGTTAGGTTTCCGGAAAATTTCTGGAAAAACTTTGTCCTACTTCCTGGAAAATCCTGCAAAACTTCATTATGACTCAATACAAGCATTTGACTCTAACAAATACGAATATACATGTTCATTAAATATTGTGGAGAATCATGATCGGTTTGTTTCTTAAAAACATATTTGGGGTTTCCCCCTACACTTATCTTTTGCAAAAATACCTCTAGGTTGAAGTTAAGACTAGGCTAAACAACATAATAAAGTATTTCCACTTTTTAGTAGAGAAACATGATCAACCAACAATAAAAATAAAACATGCATACGGAAGCAAATAATAATCAAACAAATAAAAATCACACAAAACATGGGTTGCCTCCCAAGAAGCGCTTTTCTTTATTTACGAGTCTTGTAGCTAGACTCAAAGTCGTGGGTTACTACGTGATCTCATCATTGGTTCCACTCTCCGATTGTAAATATTCCTTGTAGAAACCAATCACCTTTTTCTCAATCGCCCCCATAATCATTTGGGCAAATTCTTCATCGACTTTATACCTTGGTCCAAGGGCCAAGCAATCCTTGTAGTAAAGACTCCTTTTTTCCCATACATAGTCCATGCCCTTTTTCTTATCCTTCTCATCAATATCCTCAAAAGCACCAACGTTGTCCTTATCCAAACGAGATATAAAGCGAAATTCTTTCATCCTATTCGGCATCCTATAAGTGATACTATCGGTGTTACTTGCAAACCGGATCGTGCCTTCTACCTCATCATATTCTAACTTAGACTCCTCAACAAATGGGTTGCCAAACACAACATTGGATAATCGACAATCAATAACATTAGCAAGATCCTCCACAATCATAAAGTCGGTGACAAAAGTGAAATTACCAACAAAGACACGTAAACCTTTAACTCTCCTGACAAAGTTACAAACTCCACCGGGGTACTTGGGATCCCTTCTAGGTTCAAGTCTTGTGTTCACTATATCATTATAAACCGTTGAGGACATAATGTTGATTGGAGATTTAAAGTCAATGTAAGCATTGCTAATGTGCCTATATCCAATCATACACGGTATCTTAGCATTCTTAGGATCGCCTCTCTTGATCTTAGGTTCAATTATGGTGAAAGGAGATCGCGGGTTATCAATAAGATTATTATAGTATGCAATCTCCTCCTTAGTGGGGTATAGATTAAAGTAGTCGTTAAGCCTCGGATCCATTTCCTCCTCTTCTAGTCTCTCAACAATATTCACAAAGTCATTAGGCCCTAGGTCCTTATTTGAATACAAGGCGGTTGCTAGGTCACTAAATGTATGTTCGAGTTCAATCTTAACCAGCCTATTAAGCTCTCTAAGCTCTCTAATCTCACTCTCAATCTGTTCACGTAACACAGCCACTTCTTCAGGGGAAAGGGGTGGATTCGCGTTTTCCATAATGGTCAACGGAATAGTCAATGGGGTTAATTTACTAAGAAAGGCACAAAGAAATGAGATAGACTAAAGAAGACCTAAAAATAAAAATAAAAATCTTACTAGAAAGGAATCTAGCAAGTAGACCTAATAAAAAGAAATCCTAACCTAGACAATAACTATTCCCCGGGCTGCGGCGCCAAAAACTTGATGCGTGGGAATCGCACCTTGCTTTACCTCTCGAGGGATCTCGAGAAGCTTACAACCCCCACCAGGCAGTGTACCTGATCGTTGTAGTATAGTATAGTGACAAGTACCGGGGGATTGATCGTTCAGCTTAGGAATAGTGTCGCTAGGATTAGAAAACCTAATTAATAGTTCTAGAGGTGAGAGATGATTATTTTTTGTATTTTTATATTTTATGAAAGCAAGTAAAATCTCGGGTTTTGGAAGAGTGGGCGGAATTAGTTGCTAATCAACTAACCCAAAGCTAAGATGCAATGAAAATAAAATAATAAAAATGAAATTAAACTAATTAAACTAAGGTTGTGAGCAGTAATTGGAGAAATTGTGTTTACTTAGACTTCACTACTCCCTAGATATCTTTTACATGTTAATTACTTGTTACACTTGTATGAATGACGGGTTGTATTCCTTAATACCATTCGTGGGGTGGCATACATAACTCCCCAACTCTATGAGCTCTTATCTCCTCCTACACCATGACCCAGCACAACTATAGGGATTGTAAACAGTGGCTCATGCATTAAATACAACCAATAAAGACCTAGTACGCCTCGGTTCATGTTTCTTAAGACGTTCAAGCATGTTACCATTTGGAGATCTGCCAGTTTTCTTAAGCCTAACATATAAATCATTCATTCAAAACAAGAATAGACAAGTAATCAACACATAATCAACATCTAGGTTTCATTAAATCTAAGCAAATACAAGAGAGATCTAGCCTAGCATAATGGAATTGAGACAAGAACAAGAGATAAACAACCAACACATAGACATATTGATTGAATTGAAAGTACACTTATCTCAATTACAATGCAAGGTCTCAAGGGTTTGGAACCCTTGAAAAACCTGTAAAAGAGGCACCAAAATCGTCTTTAGGGTTTCACCAAAACTTCTCTCCCTTTAATGAAAAAACTAGAAAACTATATATAGGAAAAATAGTCTGAAGGCGTCAAGAGTTAATTCTGACGCCGTCACCTCGCCGCCATAAACTTCCTCGGACGGCCTTGATCCACTTATGACGGCCTATGTGACGCCGTCACCACCCACGGTAAATTATTCTTGGCCACTTTGACGCCGTCACCAGTACGTCTGACGCCGTCACCACCTTCGATATTTAATTCTTCATGTCTGACGCCGTCAAGCTTTTGGTCTTGACGCCGTCACCTTGTATTTCCAGCTTGGATTTTTGGTACTTTGCCGTTTTCTTCACTTTATGCTCCAAAAACGTCCAAAATAGCCTCTTTTCCAGAATTCACTCTCCAAACACCTAAAATCACAAAAGGAACGATTTAGGGCAATATTTGATCAAATAAAGTCGGATTCGGGCTTAAATGACCCCCTAAAAACGGATCATTTTTCGCCTCATCAGCCGCCCCCCCCCCCCCCCCCCCCCCCGCCCCTATGAAGCTGCGCCACTGGTGACCGGCTAATGCATGTAAAAACTCAATGGTAACTTTCTCTATTTGATTGTAAGAATCCATATAACATATGTCAATCGTTTTGTAAGATTATCAAGCCTAATTATATTATCTCTGAGAATTTTCTTTTTTTAGTTTTTGTAGGATTATAATTTTAGATTTTGAGTATCACTGTAGATTTTAATCTATTTCATAATGGGATAGTATCCCACAAAGGTAAAATAAAGCAGAACCTTCATCTTCAAATTCTGGAAGGCCTTATATAAAAAAGATACAATCATTATTCCATTAAAGTATTAATATACTGCTAATTATATAGTATCCCATCATTATGTAGCCTACGATTGATTGTTTTCTCTTCATGTTGTCATGATAATTATCTCAGATTGGTGCCTTTTATGTTCTCAAAGAAATTGTGAATGAGAAGCAACGAAAACGATTATTTATTCGGGTTTGATCTTTCATTACATTGGATAATTGTTATTGGGTTTGTTCTATTTTATATGTTAGGCTAAATCTTTCTATACTTTAAATTTTCAATAACTCTTTTGTTTGTTGGAGTTTTCGATGGCAGGAAAGAAGAAAAAAAAACAATCTTTTGTTTTGTGCTTTTGTTGGTGACACAAGGTAGCAGGAAGAAAAGAATAATAACTATTGTTTTGTTTTGTTTTGGTTTAGTAGTTTGTTAACAAGACACAACGACACCGATCACTCTTCGTCAATTTCTTGAAGACAAAGAATCACCCGTCGTAATAACTATATCATGTCTGGTGGTGGTACATTAGAAATTTATGCTCAATTGCTGTAGAAGCCGCTATTGATAAATCTCCTGGAGTTGAACAAGTTCCAATATTTATCTTAAAACAAATATTTGAATTTGGTTCTCATTTATATGAACATGTACTAAATGTTTCCCATTTTTTGTTGGACATTATGCCATCACGCCTTTTGCTGATGCTTTGGATGCTGTACCTATGGCTCTTACGTAGAATAGTGGTTTGTCACCCATTGAAACACTATCTGCAGCCAAAGCAAAGGTAACCCCGACAATAACTTTTCTTATTTTTTTTACTGATAACTGAGTGAAATATTATTCAGCACAAGCACATTATAGACGCCCAAGAAGAATACTAACAAAAAAAGGCCACAAAATAATAGAGATCCCCGAACCAGAAGTTGACCTGTTTATGAAGGTATAGTCACAGGATATCATACTACAAATACTGAAAAATCCTTTTACAATCATTGACAATATAGAGGCCTAATAAAACTTCATTCCTATTATTACAGAAAGATGAAACCTTTTGCTAAATCCGTATCTTAATTTGTGTTGCAATCCGTATCTTATTTTGTCATACGAGCTGATGACCAGGCTGCACTACTAAATCGTGGAAAGAAGCCACTAACACAGATTGTTCAGGATGATTCCTTTAGGGATTTTCAATTTCAAAATACCTTTTTGCATGTCAATGAAAGGTAATTTTACTTCTGTTGCTTTAGTATGCTTAGTATTTTGGTTGTTAATAAAAGATCCTTATACGAACTTTTTGCTTCTATTGTTCAATCTAAACCATCGATTTGAAGTTGCATCAAGAGGGTTTTCATTTGTAATTAGCTTCTCAAAAGCATTGGCCCTTCATGAGGTATCATTGTTCATTTTCTCTATAATAGATCATTAGTGTAAAATATACCTACAGTTACTACGATTTTACATGAGGCATTGCGAGTTGTCACATATGGAGTATGTGTTATTACCTGTGGTTGTGATTCTATGGTACACCTTTTATATATGTTTTTACTTAATATTGTATTAGATATGAATATGGTCATTTGTTTTGCTAAATAAGGTTGGTTTCATTGAAGTTGATATTATTTAAAAAAGCATTGTGGTTTTGTATTTGAACGCTACTTGAGGCAGATGAGATCCTTTGCAAACATATGAAATTACGTCGGTGACAAGGCATCAATCGAAGAAGCGTTTATTGTTTTATTTAGAATGACTAAAACCAATAAATACGGTAATGTATTGGTTAAATTAATTATACGACGTTTAATTTAACCTACCTAACAAATAGCGTTATGAAAAGAAGTGCTTATAATTTTACATGTTATATGAGGGTATAGTACAATCCCAACTTTTATACATCGTTTGGATTTTTAGTGTTTTTTTATGAAGACTTCGCCATCCTAGCCGCGATTCCTAAAATCAAACCGGAACCAAAAACTGCCAACATTCCATTCTTTCACAAAGAAGAAGTAACGGAAGTAGCTGGTATGCAGAAGACCATCCTCACTAACCTGAACCTACAAGGCCAAGGTTGGATGAAGAAAATGCATCCACAACATTTTATCAGGAGCCGATAATCTGGAAAGTCACATGCATGGTATACTTAATTTTTCCTATTATTTGAAATTTTCTCCCCGTAATGGAACTAAGCCGCAAATGATTTCCGCATTTACTGTTGAGCATGTAAGGAGGTTTAGATTGAAGGTGATAAAACTAACCACCTACACTTCCCAATTTTTAAGCCTTCTGACCAGAGACTGCTACTACAAAGTAGCAGAAGTAATTTAGTTTCCAGGTTCTTTCCGTAAGGGGTTTTGAGAGGGATAATGTGCATACCTCGCCAGTGACTCCTAGAAAGATTAAGAATAACTATGTAGGTAAACAAAAACATGCCTTAATAATGTGAGTTAGCTTCGCAGTGTGACTCTAATTAAGCTACTACTAATTTATGATTGAAATGCAGGTGGGTAACTTTGTAACAAGCCACGCTAAGGACTTGAAAGTTCAGATTGACCACGGTTGGAATCCGATATATGGACTAAGGATAGTTGTAGCGAAGCTGTTTATCAAGTTTGAAATCTCCTCTTCATCAGGTGTCAGGTTAGTTATATAACACCAAGTAGTTTCTGATTTTCAGAAATAGCAACGGACGTTTTTATAAATTCTACATATAAGAGAAATAGCAAATGTCTTCAATTCTGTTAACATAACCATTATACTTAGTGATGGTATATGTTAGACGTTCTCTAAATTGTAATCAAAAACAAAAATTAGCGCACGAATAAGCGTCACAGGCATCCAACTTGCGCATGTTTACTTAACCATGAATTATCTAACCCGTGAAAGACAGTATGTACAGGGATATAGAGGTGCCGTTGTTTAGCTTGTCAGAAATTTCTAAGGCCATCGATAACTATTCGGTCGACAACAAGCTGGGAGAAGCTGTGCTTTGTCCAGTTTACAAGGTATATACCAAGAGACATTATGCACTCACTCCCTACGGCAATTCTACTATGAATGATGGTTGTTTAGATTTTGAATATAATTCATCTCACCACCCCATCACACATTCCCCTCACTTGCACTTCCATCACTAAATCCCCTCACCTACACTCACCCTATTTCCATATCCCTCAAAACGTCACTAAAAAACTCACCCACAAGAAAAAAAAGACTTTAGAATCTTCTCGAGACAGCGGCGGAGGAGACGGTGACGGTGACGGTGGTGCTGAAGCTAACATTGATGATATGGATGAAGAAGAAGTAAATGAGTGTGATAATAAAAGAGATTATGATGTTGAATATGATGAAGTTTTTGGTGGTGAAGATGGTTTAAATATGGTGAATTTTTTCTCAACTCAAGGTTGGAATAGTGAAGTTGTTGTTGATTATAGGATTAATGAAGATGAGTTTCATAAGATTAGTTTGATGGACTGTGATTTCTTCATTAGAAAACCACCTGATCCTGATAATGAATTTATGACTTTATCAACTTCCAATTTGAAATAAGCTCATAAGCCAAGCTAAAAGTAGACAAGTTGTTTTAAGTGATAAAATTGTTTATTTTGGTCATATTTAACAAAAGTACCAGACAAGCAGTTCATAACAAGCAATATTATAACTTATCACCTTATTAGCGCACGCGTGTCAAATGAGCTGGGAGCTAATAATATCAAAAAAGCTAAACATGCAATGGGTGTTACTTTAAAGTTATTTGTCATTCTTTCAATTGTTGTCGTTAGCTCTGGGTTCAGTCACATTATTTGGGCTGGCTTTTTTAGTGATTGTCTCGTGATCATAAGCAACTATTCTTCCATGACACCCCTTTTAGTCATATTGATGATTCTTGATTCTATCCAATGAGTCTTGTCAGATTTGCGTAAATCCCCATGTTGTTCATTGCTTAATCAATATATGAATTTAGTAGCTAATTATTTACAATGTTGTAGGGGTGGCGAGAGGATGCGGGTGGAAACATTTGGCTGTGTTCATAAATTTTGTGATATTTTATTTCATTGGCATGCCAGTTGCAATTGCGCTTGCTTTTCTGCTAAAACTATATGCAAAGGTAACACTTCTTTATTGCACAATCTATGAGAATGCATCCATATCTATGGCATTGCGTATAAGGGTGTAACTATGACTAAAAGTGGTTGCAAAAGCTAAACATAATGGGTCAAAGCAGGTTGAGTTTGGCTGACCCGTTCCCCTTATAGATTTTTATTTTTTATTTTAATTGAGACTGAATACTGTAAACATGTTAGAAGTATGTGTCTTTGCTATTGATGTCATGTTCGCCAGGGGAGAACTGTAAACATCTTAATTTTACTCTTTGATACTCTTAATTTTCATGCTCTAATTAAAATGCAAATAAATTTTTATAATCCAAACTCTATTATTTTGCCTCAGGTTGTTGGATTTACCTCTGCACCAAAGAAGAAAAATGTAAGATTGCCCAAATTTGTCTGTAGTTATAGGTTCTTATTGGTGTCTTATAGATTTTGCTTTTAATCGCATATCTTAAAGATTTGTTTCGTGATGAAAAGATTTGTTGGACGAGAAACTTTTACAAAAAAATCAGCTTAATAGTTTAGAAAACTGCAGTAAGATGATGAAAGATGTCGTGTTGACCGAAGAGTGAAGGTGACAAAAGTGCCAGTAAATGCCGAGATTGTATATGAAGATTAACCGGTTGCAAAAGATAATAGTTACGAGTCAAAAGAGGAAAGTGATATTGTAGAAGACTCCATTAAGAATGTTAAACTACATGGAGAGCTCAAGCCCGCATCTGAATCAATGATACAAGGAAAGAAAGTTAATGATACAATGCCTCAACCAAAAAAAGAAGATACACTTCTGAAAACATCATAGATGACTGGACTGCACAATCATAGAAAATCAAGATGAGACATTGATAAAGGCTATCTTGACTGAAGAGGTAAGCCAAAAATAGAACTCTACTCTCACTTTCTTGATCGCCACATAATCTAAAACAAACTCTTACATAAACGACGTTATAAATATTGAATAGGCTAATGAAGAAAGCCAACATAATTAAAAGATATACAAGTTCGTCTTTATTGCGCTATATCACATGACCATCTTATTTGAATAATAAAAACTAGATAATCAACTATAATAATACGAATTGTAGATATAGTGTTTGAACGTGATTTTGCTGTTTTAAACTGTCAAGATTTAGAAAATCCAACATTTTGGTGTATGTTTCGGCTCATATATTATATAGGCGGCTTATGGCTTATTTGGTTTTTGTCTTATATTTTCATAAGCTCACTGTTTGTAGCTTATTTTGTACATGGTTATTTATGGTGGTGGTTGTTGTGACAATAAGCCATAAGTTGCCTATATAAGCCGAAACAAACACCCACGTGTTAGGTAAATTGTGATTATTAAAGAAATTAATAGATAAATGACAAAACTTTTACTTCATGTTGGTTGCTAAGCTATTGATTTCGAGATTGCGAGACAGCCAGAATTATATAATAAAGGGAAAGTTGATGAAATTATGCAAGAAAAGTTTATTGGGAAGAAGGCTCTCAGGTTTTATAGCACTTTACGTTTATAGAGGATGGCCCAGCAAGATGGGTGGGTTGTGTTGAAACAGGCCATTTTTAGTACTGATACGATATGGTAGCGCTTGAGTTAGAAGAATGACTTATACAAAGAAACCATTCGATGACATATTTTTAGTTTTGAACGTATAAGCTTCTAATAAGGAAATGCATCAAAAACATATGTGACAATTTGTAAGCATGAATTTGTAGGAAATCACTCAAATCGTTTGGAGAAAGAGAGCTTAACATTTTCAAATTATTACCCAAGTATATCGAAGATCCTACAATCGGGATACAATTCATTGACATTTTGCTTCCAACTCTAACCAACAAACCTCATTATTGGGGTAAGTATATAATCTTACCAACAACATTGTAATCTACTTTATATTTAATCCTCTAATTAATTATTTTAACTGAATATTTTTCACCCAGCTTCATGCGCAGACACTTTATATGCCATTCAGAAGATGATACCAGTGTTAGGAAATGAAGACAGTTCAAGAATCTTGAATACTATTTCTCCTCTTCTCACTCATGCTCCCTTAGTAGCCCGTTTAACTATTTGTCATTTCGTTGATGCCCTTGCTGGAAGTGACCCTTCTTTGGCGAACTTGGCAAAATTATCCGAGAATTTAATGCTACATCTGCTACGGAAATGGAGGCTCTTGATTATGATGTCATAAGCGGTGCTTACCAGAAAATCAGTATTGAATTCTTCTGCACTGTTCGAGAAGAGTATGCATTACTTATCCTGTCACATTGTGTACATGATTAGAGTTGGACCATTATGCATTAAATCTTATCTACAAATTCAACAAGAGAGTTATTTGGCCCCTTCGATGACATATTTCACTTGGGTAATCCTTCATTTGTGTTTCTTTGTCTTACTATGTTGTATTCAGATCCGTGCATGTGCCTTTTCATATTATAGTTCTTCGATGATAATTAATCTTATGTTTAAATATAGATTGCTCCTTTCTTATTGAGAATATGTTATATATGCTTATATTTTAGAAACCGTAACACGATGGGCAACAACGTTTTTCATTTATAACAAATATGTCAATATTATTATTTAGAGGTAATAGGAAGAATATGTACTTTAGTTTTGAATCTCGCCAGGAAAAAAAGATGATATAATGAATAATTTTTTTAATTCCCAGACATGCCAAAAATCCATCTTACAAAGGTGTTGATTTGGTTTCTCCTACTTTGCTACATGCATTCATGAAGGCTCTACAGAGCTTTAAGGTGAGGTTAAGCTATATGATAACATTTTCTCAACAAGATTATAATTTGGAAGTCAAGATATTTTACAACTTAAACACTATATTCTTTCAAACACAAAAAGTTTGAGGTGCAATAGTAGATAGGTCCTTATGTAGTTTGAGTTTTTGAGATTAAATTTTCAGAATTTTTCAAACTTCAGTACACAAAATGTCGTTTGCAGGTATAACAGCAGGTAACATGTTATTTCATAGTATTTCTCAATCTTATAGTATTGATCGTTCATAATACCTCACTTTGTAGGAAACAAAAATGATAACACCATAGTCAGTTGGTTTAACGAGATAAATTGGATGGGTTAGATAACGGGTCAAAATGAGATGTTCATTTGTATGATTGGAAAGAATTTGGGTTAGGTCGCCCAAAATATTTGTGTCCATTTTCTGACGAATGATAATTTATATGTATATGTCCTAGCAGATTAAAATTTGTTCATCTGCAGTTTGCATTACATTGTAAAGGTGAGCAAGTTGCAAAGCCAGAGGCCGCACTTTAAATCTTGTGGAGGTATTGCCAAATGAAAGAAAAAGATTAATCATGTTTTTATTGTACGTTCTTGATTTTTGATAATTCTTTTTGCGTTTACAGGGACACTCATATGATAGTTATAACCGGCGATAAAGTAAAATGTTTAAAAAAACGACCAACAGGATGAAGATACTAAAAGTGAAGAAGAGGAAAATCACAATCATTTAGCTGCGAAAATGAGCATGATTTACATCAGGTACTCCTAGAAGTTTAACCATCATGGACAGGGTATGTCGAATAAACTATTATTTGTGAACTGTACAATTCGAACTCATACTAATAAAATCATCACATTGTGGCTTATAGGGTATACGCAACTCGTTTACACTGAGTAGAGAAGGTTTTTTGATGGATTGTACATACTAAGCCCCGGATCAAGACACAAGTCATATGACAATGAGAAAGTTGCGATAAAGATAATACATAATGCTTTTGATAACTATATTGACGTCATGATAACTTTATATCAACTTAAGCTTCTTACGCCATCTTAAACATGAAAATGTTATTGCTTTGAAGCATGTAATAGTGTATGTTCATAGAATAAGTTTCAAGGATGTTTATTTGGTTATGAGCTAAAATCAAGGTCCTTTAAAATAATACTAAACTTTCTCTTAAAATATCTCAATCATAAACTAATAGCCTAAAAAATAAAATAAAACAAAAGTCCTAAAACATAATTTTACGTTAACTAAAACCATCCAAACTATAATTACAAGTCATGCCCGCCCATCGGGCGGGCTTAGAAATCTAGTATATATATATATATATATATATATATATATATATATATATATATATATATATATATATATATATATATATATATATATATATATATATAGAGTTAGGATCAAATAGGAAGAATAATTAAAATAGGAAGGATAAGAAGTAACCACAACCACACATTCTAGATGCACCTACAAAAATGGATGCATCTTCATTCAAATTTTCCCTCCCATATAAAAATGTGTGGCTAGAATTACTTCTTACCCTTCTTATTTTAGTTAATCTTCTTATTGGATCCCTACCCTATATATATATATATATATATATATATATATATATATATATATATATATATATATATATATATATATATACACACATATATATATAGAATATATATATGTATATATATATATATATGTATACATATATATATATACACACACATATATATATATATATATACATATATATATATATATATATATATATATATATATATATATATATATATATATATATATATATATATATCTGTGTGTGTGTGTGTGTGTTATAGCCAATTCATTTCAAATATACTGCATAAAAATCAAATTAAAATGCATTGGCAAATAGTATTTATCATTAATTTCGTTTAAAAATTAAAGATTTATAATTTGATGATAACTTTTAATTTATAATGTGAAAAAAAATTGCTAATGATAATATCCATTAATATAGCATATCATCTTAAAATTTGAAATAATACAACAATTATAAATCGATTAAGCAACAATCTTTAACTAATCCTTGGAAATGATTAACACACATAAATTAAAATGTGTACATCTTTAATTTTTTACATTCAAACTTTAACCTTACAAATTCCATAATTAATTTTCAAGTCTACTAACCATATTACAAAATCACATACAAATCTTATACTCTGATTTTAAAGTCATCATCAACCGATAATGGAGAGAACTGGACAAGATGGTGCAAGCAGCTCACAAGAACATCCTACCCGTGTGGTATTTCAAAAAGCTTGATCAGATAAGGAAGAAGAAATGGAACGATTTTGTTAAGCGAAATAAGATATGAAAAAAGAAAACTAAACCAAACGCGCTTAAAGCAGCCCAAAGAAGGTGCAAAAGAAAGACGGAGCTTGAGGAAGCAGAAGATGTTTCCGACCAAGAGCAAGTGGAAACACTTGACTATGACAATATGCATTTGGCATATGATCAAGAGAATACACATAAGTTTAATTGTTAGATTAATATGTGCTTTCTTTTATTATGTTTAATATATATATTTTTTTTTAATTTCAATGTATTATATTTTTAATGAACCGAATCTTTTTATTTCATCATATTACTTTAATTCTTATATTGCAATGCTATTTTTCCTATTATACATGTCCAAAGATAAAAAAACACCAACCTAGTGTCTTTTTCATCATCAATCTAAGCCATTTATTAACATATATAACGTAACATTAGATAATTATTTACGCAATATTTAAATAAATTTGTAAAATTTTATAATATTATATAATTTTACGCCTTTTAACAAGTTCAAATTTGATTATAATTTTTATCTTTCTGTCAAAGAAATTTTCGACTAAATTATATGGGCATTTTAAATATGTTCTCAGAATATATATTCCCGTTGCTGAAGTCATAAATACATAAAAATAATACTGAATAATGTATATTAAAACAATGTATACTACTTAAAATATGAAATATTATATGTAGAAAGCTAATAGAGTCATTTTTCCCATCAATTATTAAAGAAATTTTCTACATCAGGGAAACCGCATACAATGCACCGTTAGGAAGCATAACATTCTGAAATACGAAGAACTACTAAAGGAGGACATGTGCTATTTTATTAGCAATTTTTCTGTGATTGGTAATGGAGGAAAATACCATTTATTTACCCATCGTCACAAGATATTGTTTGGAAAAAACACTGCCTTGACGCCCATACGTCAGATTGAAAAAAAATTGAAATCATTCATGTTTAAACCCTTCACCATCTTGAAAGAACAATTAATTAGTGAAGATGATACCTTTCGTATCTGATTTTTTGTATAATTACTTTTCTATCAAAATTATTTTATCCTTACTGGATTTTTTAATTCGCACCATCGGTGCAGTTTTATTTCTTTTACAAGCATATGGTAAATCTATAAGTTATGACTGAGCTATGAGAGTAAACCTTAACCATAAACCATTTTACATGAGTGCTTAAGTGAAATTTAAATAATATTCATATTCGTGAGGTGCATGTCATGTTATTCTTGTTTGTCTTGGATACACAACAAAAATATATATTTGAAACTTATACGAGACTTGAATTTGAAAAACATTTTTATTTTATGCTTGAGGGCAAGCATTAGTTTAAGTATGGGGGGATTTGATGAGTCTCGTATTATACATATTTATACCCTCATTATTATGCAAATTATATAGTAAATAACATTATTATTAGGACTTTTGATACTTAATATATGAATGAATGTGTACGATTGAAGATTAGTGAAATGATGCGAAAAACACAAGAAACAAATGACTCAAGATAATTATTCATAGTTTGGACAAATGCATGCCGATCTTATGGAGAAAGCTTGCCGCTTACGGGCACTTTTGGTCAACAATACAACTACGACTCAATCAGAAGGTACTCCGTTTATATGTTATAAGTGCGCCGGTCTTCAGTACAAATAATGACACTTTAGCGCCAAGTATGGAGGAGAAGCCCACCGGTTTTACACCAGTTGTGCGGCATACTTCCAATGACAGTTATACTTCTACATTAATGAGCTACATCAATGATGAAGCCGATCACTTGCCTATCATTACTCACCAGGGACGTATTAGGGTTGTAATGCAACTATAAATAGTGGTCCAAATCGAAGTATTACAACACACCTCAATCAAGAATCATCTCTTGATCACTAAGAAGAAAAAGTAGTGGTTTTTCACCAAAAACCACTAGCCAAGGAGTTGGAGTCAGTACCACACCTAGAGAAACACTTTGGAGCACGAGTAAACACTTGCAACTTTGATATAAACTCGTTGTTATGATGGAATTACTTGTTTACATGTTTTACTTTATTATAAGTATGGAGTAGTAACTTTATGTTTATTTGAGGCACTTCTGCCATGATTGTTATAAGAGTAGTATCATGAATATTGAATCTATGATATATGCATTTGATATGTCATTGTTTAGTCTCTTATCATTTGTCTTGATTGATCGTTGTGATTGCTTAAAAGTCGAAAGATTCAATCATGTTCGTTATATTATGAATTGTCTATCTATAACAAGTCATTGCTATGCTTGTGAGAATGGCTTAGTAAAACAAATGATGACCTTGACTATGACATGTTTAAGGACTAGTCTCATGTCTAACAACTTGACTAGAGGAAATGCATACTTGATACTTCATACTTGGACCACACTTTATGCATTCTTTGTATCTAGCATCAAAGGCCGAAAGGAGATTCTTTTACATAGAGTAGATATACTAGTTTACATGATCAACCATCATGCTTTACTTCTATGCTTTGTCCATGTACTTTCTGTGATACTATTGCTTATTATTCTCATGTGCTCAGCCTTAAATAAACATACTTTTGAATCAATTAGGAAAAACAATACAAAAATCTTAAATCCAACAAAAATGGTTTTAGTGATAAGTGACAATCGTTGGAATCTAGTTTTGTTAATCATAGCTAACATAAGGAATCATTACCTCTCTTGGGATGACCTGGTCTTACCTAAAATCCTTTACTATTAACGGGGGTTATACTTTTACCTATGTGTTTTGTGTATAAAGGAAATGGTGAAATTAGTCTTATAAATTTATAGCTTTCGAAACACATCAATACTTTTTCCCAACTAAAGACGTATGGCGTGCCAAATTCCAAACCAAACTAAGCTTGTATATCGATTGCAATCAAATATTATAACATTATAGCAACAAATAGGTTTAGATATTTATAGACAAAGTAAGAAGAATATAAACAGTACAAAAAAGATACATACAAAAAGTGTGAGAGTACTTTTTTTGTTTAATCGAAAGGACAAAACATACAAAGAGCGTGAGTGTTTAATTTATTTTATTTTATAAATATAGTTTAATATCAAACTTGTTATTGTATCTAACAAAATATTGCAAAAAAGATACATTAAAAGATTTTGAGTATACTATTAACATAAAATTAAATGAACCTGGTCAAAAAAACAATTATTACTGTCACAGCTTATTCCTAGCTATATATTTGTGACATGACTTGTATAGATATGGACTTATTATTCATATTATTATCATAACCAAGAAAGATTTTTCTAGATTTTATATATTATGTTGCCATACGACTATATCTACTTTTTTTATCGATTGATATTTTAAGCATTATTATTAATAATGTAAACATATAACACAAAAACCAAAGACAAACATATAACCAATAATTACATGATCATTCATAATATTTTTTAATTTTTTCAATCAATTCTTCTTTTCTATTTACAGACCTGATTAGTTCTTTCATTTTCTTTTGAAGTTCTCTAACCATGTTGCAGTCTTTAACAATTTCATCCATTAATGAATTTATGAACTCATATGCTTCAAGATTTTCTGCATAATAATAACAAAAATTACAAAAACATCACAATCATAAACCAATATATATATAACAACTTTCATTAAAAGATAGTGAATATAAATTACATCGATATCAATTATTTATTTAATTTAATAAGTTTTCAAGGGATTTTTTTTTTCATATCACGTGACTTGATCAATTCAGCGACTTGGAACTGAAGAGTTTTTGTGATATCACAAGCATGCTGAATATCTTCTAGGATGCACTTTATTGCCTCACCTTTAAGATTAACATGGTTTTTGGATGAATCTTGATTCTCAAATGGCGGTTGCTCTTTTTCCTTTCCTTTAGGTGATAAGGGACTCCTCGAATGTTTTCCTGCAAAAAAAAATAATTTTTTTTATAAATCTTAAAATGATTAATAATTTTCAAATAAATCTTTAGATATATACATGATTAGGACATATTATTATCAAAGATTTTAAAGATGAGGACGGGATATGTTTAGATATGATCAAAACTATGTTTGAGTAACTATATATATAGGCTTAAATTCTCTCGAGTTCTAATGTGAACTTTTAACAATTTTAAATAAAGTAATAAATGTAATTATGCTATTTAAAGGAAAATATCTATAGTTTTAAAAATATTCTAGAATATGCATTTTATATTTGAGAACATATCATTCTTTTTGTCTTTGCAATTATTTTATTTTAGTTATTCAAAATGAAATGATTGTTAATCATATAAATTGTTAAATAATGTGACTGTTACTGTTGGAAAATATGATTCTTATAGCATGAGTTGTATTTTCATAATATTTATACATTTCTGATACATAAAATGTGGCTTTTCAATATGAGTTTCTGATAAATAAAGAACAGATTTGACATGACATTTATGTGATTACCATTTTCGAATTATATATTTTACAAACATACGATGCATATTATAGAATATTTTAGAAATCATACTTATCTTCATCGATATCTTTTGTATATTTAAATTATGGTACATGAAAAATTCTAAAAATGTATGACCACAATAGTTAGACATATCCATACCAAATATAATTTAAAATGTAGATATATATTAATAATGGACGATATGGAGTTTATAAGAGATATAGAATAAAATGAGGAACATAAAGCTTATAACCTTCATCTTCTTGATGAAAAGATGATGATAGATGCAAGAAGGCAATGAAATTAACTGTGGCATAAATGGATTAAAGTCTATAATATGCAATGTAAAACTAATATCTCATGAGCCATTTGTTTTCTTTACTATGTTACAATGTATTTTTAAGTAATTTTTTTATTTGCAATATTACTTACTTCTATAGTTAAAGAACATATGATAATTATATTTTTGCTTAGTAACATTTTTTTAGTCAAAGCATATAGGTTTTTTTTTTTTTTTTTTTTTTTTTTTCATATTATTCCATGGGAAATGTAACCCAAAACTTTAGCTGTTCCAGTTTGGTTACATTTCTTAACATGATTAATTGTAACAACAATTCATTTAATTTGCATTTTAAATTAAAAAAGTATTATTAATTCGTCAAAGACAATAATGTCATTTACTCTACACCAAATCACCTATTCATCTACTAATTCAAATACCACAAGTGTTTCATATTACAATCCATCCAGTAAGCAAAAAAGAAAAACACAAAACAATTATGAACTCTCAATATTATCGTTGTAAACAATGACTACCTGCAAAAAAGTAGCAACACCACACAAAAAAAGCCCTTTAATAAAATATGTTGATCGATGGATTGTCAAATACTTGAAGATTGGTTTTGCAAAGTATTTCATAAACGGTCCGTTTGAGCTTATGAAAGGGTCTGCAGTTTTGAAAATGGGTTTTCAAATTTCTTCATTACGATTGTGATTTCTGGATAAATTTTTTATATTTTACTTAGACTTTTCTACTGGTTTTTTTAAACATTCAACAAAAATTATTTTCAAAATATGTTCAAAAAACAGTTCAGACATTGTAAAAGTGAAAATGATAATAGGCAAAAAAAAAATAGTGTTAAAACTCCTTTTGATTTTGTTTATCTGCATATTGATTTCAAATAGATATTTTGAATTGGTGGTCAAATAAAATCAGAAGCAGATTTAACACCATGTCTATCAATTATCTTTCTCGTTCCTCTGATGTTTGTCAGTTTTTGGACTTATTTTAAAATAATTGTTGTTAGTTTTCCATTGGGTCAATCTAAATAAAAAACAAAAAAAATTATTTGAAATACATATTTATAGCAAAGAGCCTTTAAAAGCCATTGTCAAAACTCGGGTCCTTTTCATGAACTCGAACCATCCGTCTATGAAATAATATGAAAATCCTATCTTTAATGACTTGACTACCCATTTATCACCAGTTTTCAATTTTTAAATGGACTTTTTGTGTCTTGTTTCTACCTTTTCGAAAGTAATTATTTGGAAAGTTATATCAAAAAATAATTTATATTTTTAATTTACATATACAACTTGTAGTATTAACATTTATTTATATTGTGTAGTATATTTATGAGCATTTGTTGGATCGATCATTGTAGCTCGAGGTTGTCTATACCTCATATTATCTATGATACATAATAATAAAGGCGGAATATTCAAACATAGAATCAACATTATTATGAACAAGGTTTTTCCCCAACATTATTAATAATAATCATAAAACGTGTTATTTAATCTATAACAAGGATCAATAAATTGATATTGAGGCTAAACTACACAAACCCTAGGCGTCCATTAGAGGACGTGATGCCTAGACACACACACCCCTATTAGTCGACTATATATTTTCTGTGCACACAAAACTAATGACCCATGTCCTCTTTATAACAAGGATCAATAAATTGATCTTGAGGCTAAACTACACAAACCCTAGGCGTCCGTTAGAGGACGTGACGCCTAGATACACACACCCCTTTTAGTCGACTATATATTTTCTGTGCACACAAAACTAATGACCCATGTCCTCTTTATATATTAGAGGATTAGGGTTTACAAGAGGAGTCATAATACAATAAGGAAACTAAATATTCTTTTAAGCTTTTCTTCTACAATCTTCTAAAATCTCCATCTTTTTGTAGTTTTCCTTCTTGTCACATTAAGTCCTTTATGTTTCATTCTTCTTGTTTTGTATCAACAAATCAATAAACCCAACAGCATGAGTTGTGATTCTCAAAAATGTTGATTTGATAGTATATAGTAAATTTCTAATCTACAGTGATGACTTTTGACTGCCCAAAGCATTTATTGATGATTTAATGGTATATTATTAATCATTCCTATATAAGCAATGTATTTTTTTCCAAATTATTGTTTGTATTTAGTTACCAACAAACTAAATTAAAAAAAAATGGCTGAGCCTTCAATTTTACTTGAAGAACTTGCTTTTGCTGCAGATTCTTATTTTATAAATGATCAGTTGTATGTTTTATTTAATAGAGAGGTGTTGAAGGCTGAGCATGCGGTGACTGAACTGGAATGTCGTTGTGCACAACAGGGAGAACGTATCCATCAGAAAAAAGAGTATATCCGAGACTTGAAGAAAGTAAGGGGCTTTCAAGCAGCTAACGGTGTTTTGTATATGAGATAGATACTTGATGAAGAAGAGGATAAATTAGACCGGTTGAATATGATGTTGGTGGATGCTCGTCGTGCTCTTCAAAGAAGGCATCGTTATGTGACAATGATTTATCAACAGTGAAGGATGTAGCGTTGGGAAAGTTTTTGTTGCTTATTAATTTGTTATAGTCTAGCATGTGCAAAGTGCATGTACAGTTTTTCAATTTAATCAATGACCTATTGGTTTTAAGTAAACAAACCTTCAACCACATATGTGATAAACATAAACAAACACATAACTGTATCTGAAACTATGAGGTTGAATATATATATATATATATATATATATATATATATATATATATATATATATATATATATATATATATATATATATATATATAGAATCCGGATCGATTGAGAAGCCTTTTAGATTAAGAAAATTGAGAAGAAATCATGTTCACTTATCTCATCTAACCAATAAAGGGTATGATGGGTATTATACATCTTTCATTGATTAGACTTATTCATGTACATTTATGATGACAACAGTTTCCTATTCTTCTCACAATAAGAATGATGAGCCCATGAAAGAAAGAAATGACATCCAAAATATTTTTTATGCATCGTAAGTTACATTTATTTTATATTCTTAAATATAGTGAATCAATATCTTTTGTATAAGTAAAGATTCCGAATTGGCGTCTATTAATTTATTGAATGTATTTTTTATCAGTGCCTATTGATTCAAGAATACATCATAATTTATTTATTAATTTATAAATTCCAATGTGATTCAAAATACAACACGCTGTTATAGTGTTTCACTTGTTCGATTATGAATCACTAATTTGAATATTATTGTTTACCCAACTGTTAAGTATTATCATATGATTCAAACATCGATTACAACGATTCAAAAATACGATGCGTTAGTAAGTAATTGCAATAACTCAAAAACTAGTTCATACGTAGCTGCATTGATTCAAATGTCAACAAAAC